>KZ345117.1:62232-72695 GCA_002352805.1 Teladorsagia circumcincta
CCTCCTCATTTCTGAGCCGAGGAGGGGAAACCCCCGTTTTAAGTATCGGCGTTTTTCTTCCTTTTTTTTCCTTCATCATCCGTCAACTCCGTACCTACAACTTCGCTACCGACCGCTTCAATCCTCAAATTCGTCGTGACACTGTTGCTTTAAACGAGATTGTATTCAAATGCTACCACGATTTCAGTGGAAGTCGAATACGTAGGCCTATCCAAGAAAGAACTAGTCAACGCTGAATGCTTCACCTTTTCATTATTGTTTTTGCTCCTACTCACAACAAGCGTTCGATCTGAATCATGAGTACAACTAAGAAGTCATTCATTTCGACCTTAACCTGCTATTTTTTGATGTCCATATATCATTGATGGACCGGGAAAGGTAATTAATAATCTGGGGTGGCGCATAACTTGTACGGGCGCTAATTCCCGTGAACCAAGACCCCGACAGAAACCGTCATGAATTCTCATTTGAACAAAGGCGAACCGGGAAGACTTGGATCCGACAGCCATAGGATGTCGACCACTGGTGACAATAGCAATTTTCGCGTCACTATGGCTGCAGTATTAATAATTAATAGGGACAGAACCGGGTGTCTAGCCAAGCTAGGTTAACATGGGCGATGTACGGGTCACTCTGGCGCTAATTGGACCTCTCAAAACGGTTGGCGAGGTCGGTCGTCTCTGTTCATAATGTCATCGAAATGTAAACATCTTAGTGCGGTGCAACAGATGGGGCACTGGACATAGAGGACCAAGAGCGGTCAAGAGGAGTGGAGGGGAGACGAGAAGGAGATGAGAGGAGGAGAGCTCAGCCTGGTAGGATCTTCATGGATGTCCTTCAACATGCTGTCACACTCATGCTGCAGATTGTGCCACAGCGCTACTTCTAGATGGCTATCAAGTCCTTGAGCGTGCCGCCTAACCGAAGCAGGCTTAAAGAAACAAATTTGCACTACACAGGTATATTGCCCAAAAGCTTTTGCCCTGGGAAGAGAAGGGATTCAGATCACGCGCAACTTCATGTTACACTTTAAGGCTCAGAATGGGTGCAGATTTGGGATGAGTGTCAAGCAGTGGTAGGCACGAAATTTGCAAGAAGGCTAAACGACCCCTCTCCCATCAAACTGAAGCCCCACAGGTCACTACATTTTGATATTCTCCCATATCCTCCATCCTACTCCAGACTACATAGTTATAACTCCCAAGAATCCTCGACAGAATGCAGGGTTGAAAATAGCTAAAACAGTTGAAATAGTACAATCGCCGAAATATTCGTGAAACTCGCAAATTTCGAAGAAACTTCTCGAAGAAAAACTTCTCATTATATTACACACTGCCAAATCCGTCCGAAACCATCATCTCCCGAGGGCACCAAACACCGGCCTACCCTCATCGACAAATTCTCGGCGTATGCCCACTCTGGTAGCAAATGGCAGCACATCCGCACAAAATCGAGCACCAAATATTGGCCTGCTCTAGACAAGAGGTGGAAAAATAACCTGGAAGCACTAACTTTCACATCGGCTAACTTACCAAGACATTGCATGAATCAACTTTGGGTAAGGAGCCACGCGCTAGTGTTTCCGATTGGAGGTCGAATGCGTAACGCACCAGAACGACTAGTGAATGTAAGGCAGGTGATCGTCCCCCCTTTTATAGTCTGACTTCCTGACGGAAGCAGTGAATCAGGAAAGGTTATCTTACCGATGATGTACACACCTTGTGACATGGGCCACCAAATCCCCAAGGACGATAAGCTCTGGGTTACGGTAGTAATCCTTTCCAAATCGGATCGGTTGCTTTGAGAAAGAGCGTGATATTTTGTAGTGTACTTTTATTCAACAGTGTTCGGTTCATCTTGCATTCTAGGAGCCACCGCGTACAAGAGAGGTAAGTAAAAGTGAATGAATGTGTGAAAATTCGAAAAACAATCACATTCGGAACGGGCGGAGGTGGGGTGTAAAAACAAATGGCGCCATTCCCCACCCGTACGGTCCGGGGTCGAATACGGGACCGAACTTCGTCATGCCAGCCAAACCTTCTGTCCCTCCGGGGTCGGTTAATTGGTATCAGACCACTTTTGGGAGATTGAAACGCCGACTTTCAAATGAATGTGTGTCGCACACAAAAAGGAAGAAATCAACGTCAAAAGCTCTTCCCTTTATTTCAAGAGTAGGTCAACCAATACTAGTCGCCGGCAGAGTGAATAACGGTCGAGGAATTCTTCGACCATGGCTCTCTGCTGTGCGAGAGTAGTGTCGAAAGGTAATGTACGCGCGGAGGGCACAGACGGCTCGGAGGTGGCGAGAGTGAATGTCCGAGCGTGAGAGCGTGAAAGAGCGGGCGAAAATTCTCGAAGAGCCGCTGCCGTTTCCTCGAGCGTTTTTCACCGTGGTCTCCATTTTTCACCGTGGTCTCCAGTGCGCAAGGAAAGGTTCAAGTACAGTGAGAGACTTAAGAGACTTTGCCTGTTAACAATAGGCGGTTCGCAGGAAACGATATACCTCAGTACTTCGAAAGGAAATTAGCTGGGTGGACTCGAGTTACTATATCGATAGCTTTCTTGGCCACTACGGAAACTGAATCGTTTCGATTGCTGTAAAAGTTCTGGCAAAGTCTCCCGAAATCGGGTAGGACGACGAAGGGGGGGGGGGCCTCTTAAATCCGGACCGCCCAGAAAGGGTCACCAATTCCATAGAAATCGAAAGCTTCGCATGAGTACGAATATCAGTTTAATGGAGCAAACAGACTTCAAAAAAAAAGCTGGACCATCGCACAGCTAAAGCTGACCTAGGCTGAGATTGAAATCCGTCCCCCGTTGCGTCCATACAGGCCTTCTGATAAAGAGGAAATGGGTATAAGAGGCGTCGAAGTGATCCCAGATTTCGCTAGGTCTTCCTCAGTGAATGAAAATTCTATGAGATTTTGCGCGTGCTTTTTCTTCTAGACATAGTCTACAGAAATCTGAATTTCGTGAAAGACTCCTAGGAAGTAATTCCTCAAAAGCTTTTAAATAGAGAAGTTCATGACTAATGGTAAGTGCTTTATCCAGTTCAAAGTCCAGACTTAAGTACCCGAAGGACTTTGTATCTGCGGGGATATTGAGCCTTATGAGGGTTCTACATTAATTCTTTCTCAATTTGTGGGCACGAAAGTCGCGAGGAGGAAAACGAGTTCACGCATGAGATGTTTGTCGTGGTGGTAGCTTCAACCTTCAAATGCCCTTCTGTTCCACTATAGATGCTTCCCAACCTATTGAAGCATTCAGCCGTTGCTCATAAGAGCTCTGTTGCGCTTAAAAGCCGCTAGATGTAGCGTGCCCGGGCCTCTTGTCGGTTCAACTTGACACTTGGCTTACCGACCGTGCTTGCTTCACTAGTTTTGAAGCAGTAATACTTGGTTTCACCAGAAAAAAAATCATTGTGCCCCATCATACAGTGCACCGAAAAGAAGAAAAAGTTGGAGAGTTCCGGATAAGAGGGGAGTTTAACTGCATGAACTCGCGGTTACCAACATCTAGGCCCACCAAGTAGGAGCAGCTCAACCGAAACCGCAAGAGCATGACAAATTATTGGTTGGCATTATTCGGACCACATCACGAATCATTTAACACCAGACTTCCCCAAACCCTCGAAGTAATAATGAACTAGAAGGTGGTTAGAGCCAACCAAGAATAATGGGTTGTGCGCAAAATTGTCTCCTCGGGAGGAACTCAAACCCGCACCCCCTAGTTACCGGGCAAGTGCGCTACGACTTACACTAGTGTGGTACCGTTTCGCCCTAACTCAGCTTTTCTTGATGTATTTACCATAGCTCAACAGCATTCACACGTATAACGTGGTGAGCCAATTACCACCAGTGGTTAACCATCAAAACAAGCCCACTAGAGCTGCTGCTGAGCGTGGTTGGTACTGATATACTGCCCGAGCGCCAAAGTGATGAATCCTAATCTGTTTAGATTTATCCCAACTGAATCTTTCAAGTAAATAGAACTTACGTCCACTTAGGCAGATTCCATAAGCAACACTGCTGACCCACTACCAGAGTGCGGAATCGGAGTGCCTAAGCCCACTAAGGAATATGCAGCGTCAAATGGTATTTAGAAGGCCGTTGCGGTTGATCAAGATGATTTGGTTTGATTTTTCGTTAATTCTATGAAGCTCTATGAAAAAAATTAAACGCGCACAAAAGGAAACACAAAAAGTCAAGAAATCAATGGGCTTCCACAGTGTCATAGAGGTGAGAAGACAGACTTTTGGAGAGACATCCTCAAGGAGGAGCAGGACAGTAATAGCCGAAAAAAAAAACGAGCTCATGGAAGCCGTCAAGCCGGAAGTAGCCACACAAGTATGAAAGGTGCCAGAGACAAAAAAAAACGAAACGATTCTGATCAAGCCGGTCGAAGAAGACGTTGCTTATTGTTAGATTATTAGATTAAACTAATTTTGGAGCTCTATTTCACCTTTTAGCTAAAAAATCATGACAGCGAAGACCAGTGCGCTTTTCATTTCTCCTGGATTGCGATGAAAGACAGCAGTGACTTTGGCCTACCATTGGAGCGGTAGTCTATGCGTTAATAAAAGGTGACAAGATTGAACTACTGCATCGACTGAACACGAGCACTGCTCTGGACTGAACCTTTGGATTCGCCAATTTCTTCTGTATATAACTGTATGCTTTAGTTGTTTCATGATCTTTACTTGGTGAGTGGCTCCTTCTGATCTGAAACCAGTGGGATTTCGTGGCCCAGGAAAAAGGAAGACGACATCAACCTCCCAGTAATAGAAGGAGGAAGAGCAAACTTTAAAAAATCGAGGGCATGGGGAGCGAGCCGCGAGGGTAGCCCGTACGTACGCCAACAAGAAAAAATTTGATATTTTTCATGGACGACCATGCCTTCATATGAGGAAGCTCAGAGGTAATTACTAAGAATTTCGGAGAAACTGATGGAGCAGGAACAACGCAAATCAAGCACAACCTCCTGGCTCAGCGATGAATTGAATCTGTTAACTCTTTATGCAACTGCGTAATATGTAACAGCAATTTATTTATCTTGATTGGTAATCCCGTGGGAGTAAAATATTAAGCCAAATGTTATCCAGGACAGCATTTCGAAGAGAGCTTTCATCACCTTCATTACTCCTAATGATTGGATTCTTTTTAGTAAGGCGGTATGCCGTCTCATTGATTGAATTTTCTGAAAATCTGTTGCAGAACCCATTTGCTTCGGGCTGCACAAAAAGGGGCAAGCCCAAATAACTGATTTGAACGTAGCGGACTACTTTTTGTGGTCGATTGAAGCTGGAGAAGTGCGCAAATCAACACATTTTGGATTTGCTAACAGCTGAGAAAAGGCTAAAAAAGCATGAGATGAGGTTCTGAAAGATGTCATGCGGACAAGGACTAATTTCTGTAGGGTAGGTTTGAAGAGACTTGCAAACTTCATAGAGGGTCATTTTGAATAAGAAATGGTATACATTGTTCACGAGGAAGTGGTCATGCGTTGCCGAACTCAGTATCTCCCTTGGACTTTTCGGGTTCGAACTGGGCCATAACTTCTTTGTCACCATATTTATGCCCCCGTACTTCGCCAACAGTTTCGTAACTGGTGATGAGTGTGCCAATTTTGGTATCCAATAATGGATATGGATAGTTCCAAATCACAAAAACGGAGGCACAAATTAAGCAAGACAAGTCTCCTTCGTGAAAGTGAGGCACCGTTCGTGACTGTTGTAAATGAGTGAATAGCCCTGGAGCCTTCGCGCAGCATTCTCGAAATGAAGGTCCGATCAAAGGGACAACCTCTAGGTGAAAATGCAGTTGGAGGGAACCACTCCATTCTGCTCTGCGGATTCTACCAAGATAAGGCTGAGAATATCTGTAGCGGTAAGCAAGGGGAACATCGATAACACATTCATGTAAATTAACTTACTGATGAGAAACGGTGAAACGCGTTACCTTCCCCTTCAAAAAGCAAGAAAGTGCTAGGTTCAGACTACATACCATAACTGACGACGGCCGCGAAAAAGCTACGTTGTCAAGTGCCACGTTTTCGCGGCCGTCGTCAGTTGTGGTAAATGGTCTGCACTTGATACTTTCTCGTATTTTGAAGAGGAGTTTGCATCATCGACATTCGACATCCAAATTTTTGCACATTTCCAGTGGCCCACCCACTATAGAGCTCCTTTCTCCACCTTACCATTTGCTACCGTTCCCCTCTGTGTCTAGACCAATAAAATCCGGCTCTTGGCCCAGAACCTATTTTCCGCACCATTCCAGGCTGATTCAGCCAGTCCTTATCAAAAGCTATTTGGAAGAAAATGTTGTCAAAGCTCTTTTTCTTATTATCTCGACTCTTATCGCTAGAGCCGTAGAACAGGATCGAGTGGTCCCCTCCAACTACATTTTCACCATATCATTTACTACATACAGATGTCTCGCTTTTCGCGATATTTAGGCAGTCAGAAACATGTCACCTCAGATATCTGTTCGATCGGAAGTGAACTGATCAGTTTTATGAAGAATTCCTTGCACGTACTGTACTACACATAGGCAAAAATCCCAATCCGATCATCTCTAAGCGGCTGTATGCCACATGCATATGCTTATGACATTTAACAGCTTAGCGATGATACCTTAAGAAGCCTAAGAAGTTTAGCCACGGTTTAGCCGAACTTAGAAATTGTGACATTTTTCCAGCTTACCAGGAACGAAAAAGCATGCCATTCTTCCCAACTTATTAGTGACAAAGAATTACGAGAGAAAAGCCAGCTTACCATGAAGAAATGTCACAAGAGGAAAATAAACAGAATGACGAGCAGCAGAAAAAAGGAAACGTACCCGAGCCATACTCTGCGACTGGATTTCACCACTGACTGCTCCATATTGCGCACCGTTGATTCCGTAGCCGTAACCATGCGGTTGCTGCTGCGGCGTGCGTAGTACACCACGTAGCGCCACATGGCCATCCTGAGCGTACTGCCCGGCTCCAATCTGCCCATGAGCTACCTGTAAATGGATCGCACTCAACCACACTGGTGAATCGATTCATGGCCAGAGATACAAAATAACCAATTTGAAGGAAAAATCAATAAAGAGCAGTATTTGTAGAAGCAGCGAGAAAGTACGAACCAGAGTGGCTTTAGCTGGTGCGACCACGTCTTCAAGCATCGTCGATCCTTCATCACCTTCAATTCCAAGATGATCTTTCATGGCCTTCTTCTTCACTATGATATCGATATAGCCCGCAATAAGCTGGCCGATTTTCTCGCCATCCAACGTCTGCACGGAGTAGTAGCCATCCTGGTAATCACCGAAGTCCTGAAAAGGTGAAGCTGTGCAATACTGCGTAAGATATTGAACAGCACTGCTCAAACAGTACGTCGAGGTCCGCTATAACGAGGTAAGCAAACCAGCCCGTTTGGCGTTTCTGCTGGGACCGTATGCTGAATGTTGGGAAAGGGATAGGATCCCCGACCGGATTGCTTCAACTCGATCCTTTGAACCGCCTCAATATGGTGCTTACCTCATGACTAAGCCTGGGAATCAGGGAGGTCCGTCGTCTCTTTAAGGCTTAGTCCTAAGGTAAGCAAAGCAGCCCTTCTGGCGGATCTGCGGATGTAGGTACAGCACTTCCGTCATCACTCTCATATCGTACCGACCAAGTTCAAGTAGTTCATCGACTTCGGGGATCCCAGCCCCTCCCCAGCATCCAGCATATCGGCCCCAGCAGGAACGCCAAACGGGCTGGTTAGCTTACCTCCGCTATAACCTCCTCTATACTCATGACACAGGTTGTTTGAAAGGTCATGCGTAAACAAAAGCCAGTTTTCCAGTTTGTGAGGTGGATATGTTTTTACCATAGCCAAAAACATCTGCCTGTGGTTCGTGATCAGTATTGCTTTCTCGAAAAAATAAAAATTTGAGCTTGGATCTGATGCATTACCACGTGATACACGTGGCCACGTGGGCACGTAAGTGGGTGCATAACCATGTGATGCACTCGGTACACAGTGTGTTGATCAGTGAGTCGACGTGACAGAAATATTCTCGTCCCTTTCTGGAGGAAGGATCAACCTTTCTTATTGCTGAGAACATGAAGTACTTGCTCTACGTAATCAATAACAGGAAGCGCCAGTAGCTGGATAACGTAGAAATGGAGTTATGACACCAAATCGGTAACACACCAAAAGAAAGTTTTTATATTGATGGAACATAGGTAGAGCGATCCCCTAGTAGCCGGTAGAAGGTGTAATTACAGACAGGTCGATTTTACCAGATTACCATATGCAGTTGAAAATGGTAACGGCGAAGTTGGAAGATAAAAGTAAAAAACTACAGAAATATCATGCCCCAAAGTTCTCTATGACATAATATACTACTGCAGACTCCTCCGTAAAAGCTCTGGGATCATTTGCTCTCATAATTAAGACTTTCCTGGGCTTGGAGCTTCCCTGAAATTTTAGAGATCGTACACGCTCAACGCCTTCACAGATTAATGCTTTCTGTGATTGCCCAGCCAGCGCTGAAAAAAATGCAGGCCGGACATGACGTTCATTGGCCATTCCGATGCGGCGTTTTTAGAGGCGAGCCATTTGCGAACACGCACATCAGACATTATTCTACGAAACAAAAACGTTTGCATGCAACCCGTACACGGACCCTGCATTGAGTGCATTCTTGATGTAATGGCGGGGAAGCCCACACCCCTACACCCCGTAGTCACAACACTTCTTCCCCTTTTCTCCGTCAAAATCACTCCTAATTCCATTTCTCCTCAGTAGTCTTAGTTTCCTATCCGCTCCCGGGAAGTTCGGAATAGTTGGCTTCTCTCACACCTCAATCTGCCGCTCCGCTAAAGACGCTCGGTAACTTATACCCTAGTGGCAGGGTTGAACCTTTCCTTTTGGGAGAAATCTCGCGCCGGCACGACAGCCATCCTTCCCGCTCCCCTGCACTTCCTACGAAACCTTATGAACCTCATAAATCTTTATACGACTTTTAAGTTCCAAATCTAACTGCAATCCCAAAAATCCTCAGAAAGTCATTCGACCATCAACTGTGGAAAGGTAATGTGGTAAACAATAACCCTAACAACGAAAAACTGTGGGACTTCGCTAAATTTCGTGAAAAATTGTACCACATCCCAAAATTTTCCTCCCTGAATGGCATTTCACCGAGAGTCACAGATCGCTGAAAAATTCTTATAAGACGGTCGACCCTGCCTGTAGGTCTTTCCTCTTTATTTTCTATATTAAAGCAAAGAATCAGCAAGAAATTATCACAGAATCAAAAAGCAAGGAACTCATATACCAAGGAATTCAGAGGAATATTTTCCGTGAGTGGTCGATGATGGAGTAAACCAAGAACCCAGAAAGTAAACAAAATTCGAGCCACTCTTCTTGCGTCAGTTATAAAATTTTGGAGGTAGGGCAATCGAGAATTACTCCTGGCTACTTTGGTGGGGCAATCAAGAATTACTCCAGGCCACTTTTCTAGTAAAGCATGCAAAATGCTTGTTTCATAACTCAGTAAAATCGAGAAGGCCAGGATTTGTTCCGAGCGGTCTACTCACCAGTGTGAACGTTCTCGGCGACGTGTTCCATCGGCGGACCTGCTCCAAAGGCCATTCCTTCAGCACGTCCTTCGTCTTCTCGTCCACACGCATAACACATTCTTTGTTCACGCCAAGCAGTCGTGGTACAAGCTTGTTCTTGCCGACAAGCTTTTCTGAAAGAGAGAATTATTGTGGAGGAAAACACACGCGATTTGTCGCTGTAAGTGCTCAAACTATGAATAGTATTGAATGCCACCAACAGAGAGAATGAAGGCGGCAAATGTTGCCGAAAAGTTCCGAGCCCTTCGCAAAAATCCATCTCTCCATCGACCCGCGCACACTCTATGACGATATCGATGCGCGCCAGCAACGTCTAGTGCAGTTTTTCGTGTTGAATCAGCACATTTAGGGCAATTCACGAAGCGAATATCCAGCGAATAATTGCCGAATTGCCGATGGAGCGCCACCAGTACGACTAGGCTAAATAGTAGTGACGATGGCGCGACTGAGATTTGCTCATTAGAAGCGAACAGCGCCATGAATGAAGCTGAGAGTCACCAAAGGGCGGCGACGAGGGCGAGATTTGGCAAAAGCGCCGACGGCGCCAGAGACAGAGAGGCAAAGAGAGGGCGGAGGTCGGTGGGTGACGGCAGCGATGGCATCAGTAGGTGGACGACGGACGGATGGGGACGGACGGGTGGCTGCGGGAGCCATGATGCGGGCCAAAGGGCGTTAGGACGGACGTCGTCACGCCCACTATTTCGAACCTCATTGAATTGGCAGGCTAATCAGAGACCTCGCAGTCGGCCCGCCAAATCTAGTTTGCGTAGAGTAAATGGTGAAATTTGTGGCCAATGCAGCCGTCGCCGATGTCAACGGGAAGCCGTCAGCAGTCGGCAGCAGCCCAT
>KZ345117.1:98146-124349 GCA_002352805.1 Teladorsagia circumcincta
TGCCACTTGCCACTACACCACTTCCGCCCATTGTGGTGTTAGTGCATTTAAAAGTGTCCGATACATCTCCTCTTTATTTAAAACGGGACTAGACCTAAAGCAGAAGAGGATAGACTCCAGGGTGCGTGGCTAATTCTTTTCCCCTGAGTTCCCGCCTCACCTAGGCTCCATCCTAGAGGTCGCCCCGTGTCTTGCGATAGCACTCAATAATTTTCTAAAACATTATTCTAAAGGAATCTAATCGATGAAGCTCATGCTATCAAATGTTTGTGAGAATGCAGTGAAATTCTTTCTAGAAAAGTGATCCTTAACGATCATTTTTCACAAACAGAGTTAAGAAAACGACTAGCCTGACAAAAAAAATAAGTAAAAAACAAGAATAATGAGCATAGGAGGAATAGGACTTGTGAATGTCGCCCTCGCAGGCTAAGAAAGCAACTGCTCACAAAAATAAACTGAACCGCGCCACAGCAGGGCAGGCACACTCACATACACCATCAAAGAAAAAAGAATTACACAACGCCAGACGACGATTCACTGAGGCACATCGAGCAGTGCAATGAATTCGAGCCTGTCAAACGCTTACCAGTACTGCCTGGTAGGACTTGATTAGCTTGACGAGCTGCATTGCGCTGTGCTCAGTAATATGACAGATAGGACATCCTGCTGACCCAGGCTCGGGCACTGCAGTAAACTGTTGTGAGAGGCCGACCCTCAAAAGCTCAGCGGCAAAGGGAGCGCTACATTTGATCGAAAACTTGAGAAATAACCTCACTTCACTCGTGAGCATGAAAAAAAAGGATATAAAGAAATCGAGCCTTTTACCATCTCTAAAAACCCGTAGCGTGAAGAATAACCTGTCAAGTTGCAATTTTTCAAAAAGCCTAAAAATTACAGAGGAATCCTGGGCATTTTCGAAACCAGTGTAACGAATGAACGATGTTCCGCGTTCACGGCTCAGTAAGCCTGCACTCACAGGCATATACTAGGCACCGAACGTGGTGGCAGCAGAAGAAAATAACTCGAGCCGCTTTACACAATCCACGGCCAAGACGCCAACGCAGGGCAGCTGCTGCTGCAGTAGCGAGATCTGGCCGAGGCAAAGTGTAGAAAGCTTCGGCCAGGCTGGAGTGGAGGTGGAAAGGCGAATGCGAATGAGAGGAGGGAACGAGAAGCAGAGGATACAAGTTGTGGCAGACTGTGATAAACATTGGTAACATCGGAAGATGGCAACGAATGACACAGAAGCTACACAAGATCAAAACGCACGACCATCAAAATGGAGATCGTTTTGGCAAATAGAGACTCTGTTCGCAAAAAAAACGAGGAATTTCTTCAGAAACACGGTCATTTTGACCCATAGCTGCAGTGAGGGTTACATTTGAGGACAAACAGCCTTCTGCAATGACAGAAAAGAATGAACATCTGAGGCATCAGGTAAGTGCAAGGTGTAAGGCAGGGTACAAAATCAATGTACGGTCAAAGAAAAGCACCAAATAGCATCACACAAAACAGGAGGAAGTGGCCAAGTTCGTTCTAAACGTTAACGAGGATCTAAGATCCGACTACTCCACATTGTTAGAAGTGTGAAAGGGGATAGGAGGAGGCACATGGAAGAGTGGGGATAGTTCAGTAGTTGAAAGAAGCAGGATCGCATTCATATCTATGGAAGTATTTCTCAACGTTGAGAAAAAGAATGCCTACTAAAATAAGCAATAAACAAACTACCAGAAAACTGCTAACTACTACATCGAATAGAATGATGTGAAATGGAATGCATCAAAACCGATGATCCTCATATATCTTCCTATAGAATGTGGAACGATATTCGCTCTAACACGTTGGCGACAGAGCGCGTTTTGGCTTTTTCCGCCGCCTGGGACACAATCGATTTCGAGGGCGCCGCCGCCGCGGCAACTATGTATGCCGCTTTGTCTTCTAAGGAGCGTTTTTGGAACCTCTCAAGGAAAGCATACTTCTGCAGAGGTTAACTTAGGTAAGTTCATTGTCATGATAAAAATGCACACAGAAGTGGGCTGTTCACTAGAAATTTCTCTCAGTTGACACCTGTTCAGGCTTATGAAATGGTTGAAATTGACTATGATGTTTATGTAGAAGATGCTCTCCAACTGATCCATTTTCTGATAGAATCGGATGCTGTAACATTTTGCGTGATCGTTATGTTCTCTGCTTACTTGCTTGTCTACGCTCACGTAAAAATCGAAGTTCGAAGCGGACTGAGAATTTTGTGAGGTTCAGAAACTCCTTTCCCATCCTGCATATCTATTCTATTTGTGGACCAACTCGTTTATGGTTACGATGATGTATGAAAACAAAAAACCTAGGAAAGAATTGCGCGTTCAAGAGAAAACTGAAGGTAAAGGGTTTGGCAACTACAGTAGCCACAATGTCCCATGAGGTGCAAAAATGGCGGCATACATAGTTGCCGCGCTGTCGTCAATGTGTCAAAGGCAGATTTTACATGAAATGGCATCACATTGGAATTTAAGTCGGAGATGCACGAAAGAAGAAAAAAGCAAGGAAAACGCCCCACAACCCATGAAGTAGGGCCGCTTCTTTGCCCGCTGATTTCCGCACAGATGCGACCCTAACCGGTACTGCTCTCCTCAGCGCTAACGCTCTCTCTCTGCCTATCGGTTAGAGATTCAGACTCATGAAGGGGCGCACAGCGTCGATTCGGTGTGAAATGTGTGTCGGTCCGCACCCTTAGAGGGTCCGCCTCTCTTTCCACTAGGTGAGCTTCTCCTTCTTAGACCTTCCTTATCGTGAAATCCTCCTTTGAGTCCTCTTGGTGGTCAATGCAGTAGTTCGTGTGTGCACGACAGGAAATGAAGGATTTAAGCCACCTGAAGGGATGTGTGCTTTGGAGGTCAAGAGAGAAGAGTGCGAAATGTGAGCGCACGTTGTCCAGGATCACTAACAGGGTGACCCAAAAAATGTCACCGGCATGCATTATTTTGTGATTCTTCTGTAATCCATTTTCATCCACACCAAAGTCATTTATGATTGCATACAAAGTTCCATGGAAATTTGTTTAACCATGGCGTAGCAATCATTTCACGGAACACCCAGGAAAAATGTCGCTTCAAGCAGAGAGCGACCACTGAATTTCTGTTTTCCGAGGTAACTGGAATAAAAGAACTTATAAGTAGTTGGTGGACACGAAGCGTTGAGTCACTGAATCGCTTTAATCGCCTAATGGAGGGGTGAATCGACTTACTCATCAAGCGGATTTTCTAAATTACAAACGCGAGGGATGACTGTTGCACTACAGCCCTGAGTCTCAACGGAGAAGCGCTCAGAGCGTGGGATCGTTCAAAGTGGAGCAGGGCCGGAATGGTAAGGTTACGACAGCCGTCCGCTGGGCAGGGCAGAATTCGCTGATCAATCTCCTCAACAAAACACAAAGGCAGCGGACCAGCGATACGCAAAATTGATCCAGCTCAATGACTCGTCTACGCAGTAATTTCAAAGCGGGTACCCCCTCCGAAGCGTCAAAACACAGTTTTGAGGTTCGCATTTGTGATGGCACAACCAGGATTTTGAATACCAATTACCAGATGACATGGCCTATGATACAGATTTTCTGGGAATGTTCCGCTCCGCGAACAGACCAACGGCTTCTTTTGAAACAAATGATGAATCCTTTTTGAAAGTGCAAAAGAACATGAAGCTTGGATGTAAGAACTTCAATGAGGATGATAGGTCCTATGGCAGTGGTAGAAAAGCTTCGCCGTTTGAAACACTTTGGGATCACATGAGTGACATTACCTTAGAGATACCCTGTAGTAAAGCGAACTGAAGGAAGATAGCATGACCAGTTCACGTAAAAGGAGCGTTAGGAAGATTGTGAAGACTGTTGCGAAAGGCAAATGGAGCGAGGGTCGGTAAAAAAAGGTGTGAGGAAATTTTTCTCACTCCCGGAACAAAGCTAATTCAACACCACACATGCTAAATCGGTTCTTGGTAACGGAACAAGGCAAGTGCGTAATGATGGTAACGTCTGCTATCGCCAAGCATACAATACCAGACAGCACCCAGCTAATTGTTAGGAACCCCCTACGTGAAAGAAAACATTGAACCCAGAAACGTTAGAGCAAAGTAAAATTTAAGTAGAGTAAAAAAAGCAATGAAGGAAGGACGATCTAAAAAGTCAAAAGATTGAAGATAGTAAAAGACAAAAGCAAAAAGGAAACATATAAAAAAATCAGTAACCAAACAGTCCACGTCGTTTCAAGGTCCAGTAGATCACGAAAACTTTCTGGTGATAGTCGAAATTGTTATCTGACTGAATTTAGTTTCCAGATAGCAAACGTATACAGGATATGATGAAGTTGCAGACGAACCTATGATTCGCGGTCGAACCCCCAATCTGATCTATAAGGTCAGTCGACTCAGAGGGGTCCACGAAAATATTGCAATGTGCGAAATACTAATTTGAGAATTAGATGATGTCGAAAGTTTGTGCTTGTGCAATTGTATTCGAAAATTCCGCGACTCCGTCTGAATGCAGGTGCACGGCGTCTTCCAAAAGCAGCACTAGCAATCGAGCTTCTCCCGTACAGTACTCGCGATCCACCCTTGACGCAAAGCGAATAATCAAGTAGCCGCTTTCAGTAAAAATTCTTTGCCAAGTTCAAGAACAGTAGCAGACGGTGATCAAGTTTCTTAACACCGCGTGCGCCACATGGCACGATTCCTCTCAAAAGAGCATAAATTATCTGATTGATTTGTTTGGAATTTTTCAGTGTTCTTGAATTGTTTGCACTTATTTTCAGAATCGGAAAACACTACATGTCATCACCGATAAAATTGTTGATAGAATATTGATGATTCATTAAAAAGAATAAAAAATACGGGGATACTCGTACAACAGGCGATCTGCCATGTGTTAAATTTACTGGGTGATGAACAGCTTCCAAATTAGTTCCTTCGATACAATACTTATTGGTTGACTGAGGACTAGACCCAATCCCTGGAGTCATCAATTCACCGTCAGCTGTTCGTATCGGAAGGCAGAAGGTTGTTGGTGTATAGCTAGCGATCGCTGATGAATAGCATAAAGCGAACGCTGATTCACATAATCAATATTTGAAAATTATTGATCAACTGGTTAAAAAACGAATGTCTAGGTTTCAATGAAATCTGACAGCGTTTCCTGAGAAATATCAGCGATATGAGAATAAAAAAGTGAGAAAAAACATGAAATGAAATGTGGAACGACAAAAGTCTTGAAGGGAATCCCCGACCATGCAGAATTCAACACTTTCTCAAAAGACCTTGGACTCTTTGAGTGGCGACTCAAGTAGAACATTTCAACTTGTTTCCGACCACAACGCATGGTCTGATTTTCTCGGATCGTTCGCTGAACCCTTCCTCTTCACCTTCCCAACGCTTTTTGAGATTCCAACTCAAAGGCAGCGTGTTAATCCCGATGAATGATGAAAGCGGGGGTGCCGAATGACGGCGTCGGTGGAGAAACTGATAGAAACGGTCAACAGTCCGAGAAACAAACCCCACTTTCCACACCATGATTTCGAAGGTAGGCAAGAATTGCTATAATATCACAGAGGTCATTTACAATGCATTACGCCAAGAGCGATCAGACGGCTGGCGCAATACCGCACTTAGAAGAACATGAATGTCGACGAAGCTTCATTTCGAATATACTGTTGTTTTCACCCCTCCAGGCCCCGGCGGTGGACGTATTTGAGGGGCGAGGGGTTGATGAGGAACCTCGGGTACCCGACAGGAGGCCCGTCGCGCGGTGAGAAAAAAAGGAAGCAGACGGATCAGCGGACAAGTCGCAGCGCGTACTGTAGCGCTTCACGTTCAATTTAAATGGAAGTAATATGTATAGCGTCCCATATCGCCATTACGAGTTGTCCGCTGATCTGTGTACGTCTCTGCCTTCTCGCCACGCTCCGGGCCTCCTGTCAAGTACCCAGGAGCCTTTCATGTACTGCCACGCCTTTGATGGCATGCTTTCGTCCTGGGAAGCGCCAACCAACTATCGAGTGATTAGAATTGCTCTACTCTCCGCTGCCCATCTTTCCATCCCGAAAACATCGGTTTTATCGCAGTTTTGTCTCTGAATCTTCCCACGTTACTCTTCCATCTTCATGTCCGGGAACCCCATCTGCCTCTTCTCATTCAATTTCGCCCCTCTTTTCAAACCACTTCAAACATTCTCAAGGAAGAAGCTACTTCCTGACCCCAAGACCCACTTTGAAGAGGAGTTCTCGTCGGTAAGTTGCGTGTTGATTCCCACATCTTTCTTAGAGTATTATGACTAAGCAGCTGGAGGAAACTCAAGGATTTGCATCTGTCAAGCATAAAAAACTTCAAATGAGTCTGGATGAAATCTAGTGGAAAGCCTCATAAGAAGCAACATCATCATTTCAAAAGCCTCGAGTCCAAAATACATATTGTTGTAACGCGAAGTAAACATTGTTTGTTGTTCCTTTATGGGGTTGTTTACAAAGCACACTCCCTTCAGTAAAGTTTTAGACATTATGATTTTATTTAAAAACCCACTTCATTCATACTTGCACAAATAAACCTGGTGCAATGGCTTATGTCACCGCTTACAATACGCACAACCCGGAGTCAAACCCCGGATCGAATCTCACTCAAGGCAACCGAGTCTTCAACTCTCCCACGGCCTATTACCCGATTTGTCAAGAGTATGAACACCAGCTAGCACATCATGTGGCCGCGCAAGTCATGTATGGACAATTCGCATCCAAATACCAGTACGATTCTAATGGAATGGTGAATAATTCCAGAAGAAGTCAACTACTGCCAAATACTTCGAGATTTCACCTTTTGCTCTACTGAAGATTTTTCTAGATTTTAAGTAGGATGGAATTGATCGAAAACAGAAACGTTTGTTGTTGCGGCGGTCCAGATGTACATATTTATCCAGGAGGAGACCACATACTTCGATTATCAACTCTATTCTTTACCCGAACCATTTTTTTTTTGGAAACAAAGTTCTTCCACACGTAAATTCAAGCTGTTGTCAAGCGCCACCTCATCTAGTGAGCTCTCTTGCCTCATCTTCATCTCTTCGCGCTTAGCCTCTCATTACCTCAGCACAGCCGACTATGAAGGTGAGTAAGCTCTTGATCTAAACGATTTAGAGGATTCTTTTCATTTTTCCTTTACTGTCGCCCATTTCGTACCAATACGTCAGTATGGTGTGCAAGAACCACAACAATTTGATCTTAGCGCATGCCTTTGAACCAGTAGGGTTTCTCCCAGGACTTTTTTGGAATCCAATTCTACTTGACTGTCTACTCAAATTGGGTCGATTGGCTCTGCTGCAGTGAAGGCTGTGGTCGGATCAATCATTTTCTGCGTGACTGAGCAAAGAATTTAGAAAAGCCTTTATGCAACTTCCGAAATGACCTGTTAGGAAAGAAGACGAGAGCGTCAGCGATCAACTGACAACACTCATTAAAAAGATCCCATGAATGAGAAAGCAATACACGTTCACAAGGGAGAAAACCTGCACACCCGGAGAACACGCTCGTAAAACTTGTTTGATGTCCTTTCATGAATTCTTCAAGAGTTCGTCGCTAGTCAAGCTCGTGCAATTCGATTGCACTGAAAAACACGCGTAATTGCAGACTAAGAGGAAAGCGCCGCCTACGAACCTGGGGGCAAGCACATCGTAGGGCGAGGTGGGCAGCAACAATACATATCTATCGTGAGGGAGAAAATTTTCTTTGCTCCTGGCGCACATTAGCAAACTTTCCTCACACAAGGTGCCGCCGTTGATCGATGTTTACGCCGAAACATTCCTTGGTGTCCTTCCATAGTAGAAGTGAGCCTTCAGAATATCGAATCATCCGCCGTCGCCATGAAGCCCAAAGAACTTGTCGTACTGCTCCAGCCTTGAGCTTCCACATAATTGATCAATCGGTCAACTGAAGGGTAGCTTCCAGAGAAAGTAGCTTTAAGTATGCATGACCCTTCCCAACCAACGCTTAGATAAGCTCGCTAAGGTCCCGATCCGTCTTAAATTCTGATCCTAAAACTCAAAAGTTTCACCATGTCCCCACAGAGGAATCTTGTGATGTCGTTTTGCAGGACTAATACGATACAGAAAAACTCGAAAACGCTCTTTGGTATTCATTTGGAATCATGGGATTAGATCTCAACGGAATATAATCAATCCATTTTCCAATGTGGAGAAAAAAAACCGCTCTTTTTTCTGCTTTCTTCCCCCCCCCCCTTACTCTTTTTTGGCATGACCTGTTGATTGACTGCAATACCCATTATTAGCTTTTGAAAATACAAAGTTTCTGGAAGAGTATTGTCCGATTTTATTCTACTTGACTGCAGGCAGACGAGTGCATATCGCCGCTGGTTTCAGCGGTAGTCCCTTTACAATTACTCTTAAGCATACATTCTGCGGAAGCGTACTGGCAAGGAGCACTACTTACCATAGAAAAGGGCCTAATGGTACCAGAATTCTCCAGGAGGATAAAAACGCCAACTTGAACAACAGCTGGCCATTCAGGTCATTGTATGTGTCATCGAGTTCAAAATGCTATGGCGATCACGGAAGTGGAATGCGTGGCACATCCCAAAAAGGTATGGTTAAGTCTGAGTATTTTATCTTCTTTCTCGTTCCTCTCATCCATACCTTACCACCCCTTCGAGCGGATTGTATTATCAAACATAAATCTTGAAAGTTTGAAAGGGATTCCTTCTTCAACCACCGCATGACCATGAAATGAAACCAATCAGAAGTGAAAATTACGACCTCCTGACTGAAAGCAAGTGAAGTTTAATGATGTAATACCGCTAAATTAAGAAGTGGAGCGTAAGGCAAAAGGGTTACAGAGAAATCAACAAAAGCTTTCTTCACCATAGTTGAGCGACAGGTTGCTGCGAAAAAATCGTGATGCAATGAACTGCAAAAATCGAAAATGAAAACCATTGAAGTGAGGGAAAGCTACAGATTTTCTGAAACGACAAAAATGCATCATCTTGACTAACAAACTGCTTAAGGAACATGCACGGTCAGTTTTGTATTCCTTTCGAACCACAAAATGACAGTGGATTACGGTGATCACGGCGGAAAGAATTGTATAGGATGTGGGGTGTGCCAGCATAAATACAGGGGGGGGGGGCCAAAAAAAGAGTCACTTCGCCCATGACGCACATCATCAAACTTTTTGTTGCAAAGACTGCCGCTATAATTCGGAGTTTTGCGTCGATGTATTCCTTAGGTGTCCCCCCCATAAGCAGAAGCAGGCCCACCTTCACTGCCTTCACCGTCTCCAGAATATGACGTCATCCGTTATCACCGTCGAGCTCAAGGAGGCCTACAATAATCGCTCCATTCTGATGCTGCTACGTAACTTCTTCAGTCGGATAAGTGGTGAATAGTTTATCAAAGACACTAGCTGTGAATATACAAGATAGCTTTTGATTAGCGCCCCGGAGTCGTCGTAATGGTTTATGGTTTCTCGACGACCTCGTTGAGATCGTACCGCGCATCATGTTTCCGTGGGAAAATCTTCTGATGTCTTCGTCGTAGAGGAACCCTATGTAGTTTTTCTGATGGAATAGAAAGTGCTCTTCAATATGCAATTGGGCACTTCTGGTCGGATTTTGAAAAGGGGCAATTTATTTTGCTTCGAACATGGGTGGAAGTGACTCTTTTTTTTTGCCCCCCCCCCTGTAGATGGAATACAAAGAGAAAGGCAGCAGAGGCTCTACTGTAGAACGGGCCTGAACGTCGGGAGGTAAGCAAACCAGCCCGTTTGGCGTTTCTGCTGGGACCGTGTGCTGAATGTTGGGGGAGGGATAGGATCCCCGGCAGTGGACGGACTGTTTCAAATCGATCCTTTGAACCGCCTCAATATGATGCTCACCTTAGGACTAAGCCTGGAAGACGGGGAGTTTCGTCGTCTCTCCAAGGCTTAGTCCTGAGGTAAGCAAATCAGCCCTTCTGGTGGAGCTGCGGATGTAGCTGAAGCACTTCCGTCATCACTCTCATATTGTACCGACCAAGTTCAAGTAGTCCATCGGCTTCGGGGATCAGCCCCTCCCCAGCATTCAGCATACCGACCCCAGCAGGAACGCCAAACGGGCTGGTTAGCTTTCCTCGAATGTCGGTATCAAAAGAAGGTTGTAAATGAGCAAAAAGTTTCAATAAGAGCGATGATTCCGCACTTCCCCTTCGTATTTCGAGTCTCCTATTAGGGGATTCGTTTCGAAAGTTGCTGGATCTTATTTCAGAACATTACTCCCAAGAGCTATGGAACAGAACAACTAAAGAATATGCTTTATAATGATAAGTAAATTAAGTGGGAAAAGATTATTATCATGAATCATTAGTGAGGCTGAAAAACATGGAATATTCCCCGAAGACTCAAGAGACCGACTGCCCCCTACGACATATCTCGAATAGATTCTGTGATTTATCCTAGTCCCTCCACTAGCAAAATCAGAACAGCTGAATGTCGGTCTGCCGGTAAAAAATGCAAACAAGCCTTTTCGAACATAAATCAAAGAAGAACGCAGGAGCCGCAGAAAACTAACGGAACTGATAGCAGAATGCCGCTGCTGCAGTCACAAGATGTGAGTCATGTTTCTATTAGATTTCTCAGATTGTGGAGACATTGGAAAATCGATACGGAATGAGATACATGAAAACTAACAACCATTGATAACGCTGCATTACAAATACATATAATAGAACGAATGAAAATGGATAAAGCAGTCGGCAGAGATCAAAAATCCTTTTTTTGGAATGCGCCACGCATTCGACTCAGAATCAGATTTCTACTATCACTTGAATGCGATACAGTCCATGCAATGAGCTGTTGAGACAGTTGATTTGCAAATTACTACTACAACCTCGAACAAGGATTTGAAAGCGAATGGTCAACCAGGAAAAGGTGGAAGATTGTGCTTGGTCTAGACGAGATTCGATCCGGATTCGATCAAGTGTATCGCAAGGAACGCCACTTGCCATCACACCATCTTCGTCTTTTGATGAAGTCAAATAACAAAAAAAGGCATAGATACGCATCAGGGCTCGTGGAAAATGACCATACATGTTGGACTCTCACTGACAGTCACAGAAGAGTAAATTTAGAGCACTAAGTCGACGAAACCGGGCCGAAGTCATCAAAAAAATCAATTACTCATGCATAAATTCAGGAAATAGCAAAAACCACTCTACAGAATTAGGGGCAGTCTTCCAATGGTTTTCTATTTTCGATTAACTACATGGGTTCGAACCAATACGTAGAATCACTTACTATGTAGGTTTCAAATCGAAGAAGCTCATAACATGGCTTCAAAATCAACGGTTTTCATTGCTTCGATAGAAATAGGCTGCAGCCGGGCAGAACATTCATTCGAGCATCGAATCACAGCCCTGATACTACAAAAAGCTGATTTCAGCTCTTCAGGCTTCACCAAAAAACTGCGCGCTTTAGACGAACAAATCTTGAGCAATCATCGGTCGGCTTTTGCACATTCATTCCAATTTGTAGCGGTAACGATCACAGGAGCTAGTAACCTCAATCATCAGAGTGTCCCAGAGCTTCCGTATCACTCGTATGTACTTCCTCATCGGATTTGATATTTTTGGGAGCGCACACGGAGATGCAACAACTAAGAATCTGACCAGGGCGTTGGATGTGGTGGAGGGTTCTATCGCAAGAGCAGGCATCAGTAGAAGAGTGATTTCAAGTTGGTCACCAATACTCCTCACGTATCATGGAGTACATGGGAAACAACCCCTCAATTATATCGAACGAGCCATCGCTGAAGGATTCCCTTCGAAAGGAATGCAGAAAACAAAGATGGCGCAAAATGAGAATAAGGCTATGCACGAAGGTACGACAATTGTAAGAGTTCACGACAAACTCCTTAGCGCTCTCCCCAAAATTGTTACCGCAATACCAGTACAACGGCGGTCGTCAATGAGTTAATAATTGTTAATACATAATTTTTTCAGAAACTATAAGATTTGAAAGGAACCTAAACCGTATCGATCGTAAAAGTATAGCAAAGAATAAAAAATTCAGGCTTCATCTCTGCAACGAAACCGATTTCAAACGCGGAATACGAAAATAGCCGTGGCCGTTTTCAGAGATGAAACCAACGAACGTCGCTTCAACGATGACACACCTGCACTTTATAATAGAAATGCCGCTCAAAATCCTAATAAATATAAAGGTCATTTTTTTCTGAAATTTGACCTTCAAACCCATTACCACTGCGCAACAAACAATAGGCACTCGAATAAGCAGTAAGAATGGCAACGGGGATGGCAAAGGGCAAGTGGCCCCACTAACCAGCTCTGTGGTTTTCGGAGACGTCCATCTCAGGACAAACAATCTTTAAGCCCCAGCAAGTTAACGAATTGGTACTCTTCTCTCATAACGGTAAATACTTAATATCAATAATGAGTCATAATAGAACACTGGCTGATCTCATTACAAAGGGTAAGTATCCATTGAAATTATGGTAAAAGACTGGATACAGGTCCAGTTCATGGCGCACTTTAGAGATTAACAGGGCGTTCCGTATTGCTAAGAATGGAACCTTTCCATCATACTATGACTTAAAAAACATCGAGAAAAATCAAATACGGACTTCCTCTGTAGTACTTGCTCTTTACTTTCTTTTTCGCCGTCCACCACCCGCCCCTGCCCTTCCCATAGCCAGTGTCCACGGAAAATGGGACTGCTATTCGTGCAATGGTGCAGACACACAGTCGCATCCAACTGACTCCGCAACTCTGAGCAAAAGTCAAAGATATGGCGAATGTGTGGTGCAACTTGTAAACACCATTCATTTTTCATGATCCACGCAACTGAGAGGATTAAAACGCAAAGCTTAAGGATGCATGACTAACGGACTAACGACAAATTCTAATCGGATTAGATAATTAAGAGTTGACGTGGTTTGTCGTTTAGTGGTAACATTATCGATGTAACCACAAAGTGCCGCCGATGTTATCGTGACGATGACCCTTGGGATGACATTGATTGAAGGACAATCGCCAAGAAAAGTAGGGAAAACGAAAAAACGAAACATTTTGTTGAAGATTCCTCATAGAATGACGGGAAGTAAAGCCCTCCTATATCACTTCATAGAGATAACAGGAATTTTTCAAGAATTTTCCGCTTCAGGTGAACAATAAAAAAAAGTGCTACGTGCCACTGGTGCTCCTTGCTGGTGTATTAGCCAAAGTTCAGTGTACGTATCCATCTCAGAGTTCCTTCTTTTACTCAAGCTTAGCCTCCAGAGTGGTTGAGGGACTCCGAGGTTGAGTGACAAGATTATTAACACCCCCCCCCCTCTCCCGAAGACCTTCCTACTGTGAAACCGGCACGCCCATCCGACTCAAATAGCACCTAAAAAATTAAGGATGTTGGGTATCATTTTGAATTAAGCTGACTAAAACTGGAGGAAACAGATCGATCGCTGTCATTTGGCAGCCTCCGTTGCAGCGGTTAAGGAAAGGTATGTCAATATTATTCCAGCCGATCAATCAATAATTCGTTTGGCTATGTGTGGTCCTGCGATATGGGTGGGGAGGGGGTGGCCTGCCATTGTTGAAATAAAAATCATTGAACTTTGAAAATTATATACAATCGAACAGCAGCAGCATATATAAAACAGTACACTGAAAGAAAAGGAAAGAGAGAAACCTCTTTAAAAATTAAAAATGAACTCGACTAATTAAAAGCGCTGTGAATTCAAAGTCTGTTAACGAAAAAGGTAAAAACTCTTTCAACAGTGGCATTTTAAAACAGTGAATTTGATTGGAAAAATTGATCAATTGGAAAAATTGGATCAGTTGGAATTGGGAAAAAATCAGATAAAAAATGTACTGAAAATATCAGATCCTGTCTCTATTTGTGTGCGTTGGACTAACACAAAGAAAAGTGGTTTTTCATCGATCGATAAAATGGCAGCGGTGGCGCAGAGCCCGAAATATCAGAAAACGAGTAAAATCAAATAACTCGGGGAAGGTTTGTTAGGGAGAAAATCAAACAAAACTGAACTAGGAATAAAATTTTTGGGACCTCTATAAATGAAGAAAATCGGATAAAATTCTACTCACTGTTAATTTAGCAATGCAGATTTATTTCAATGTTCAGAAGGGCAGCTAAGTAAAAAATGAATGTGTGCTGCTATTTCTGAAGAACCGCTCTGATTCAGTTCCCAGTACTGAAAAAGTGGAAATCTATTGATTGGCCGGAACGAATGAAACAGTTATCGATCAACGACCACGACGACGACGACGACGAAGTGGCTAGCGGGGTTGACTCATCGCCGAAGCGGACGTGATGGAGGGTGATGGTGAGTGCTAGCCTAGCAAGCGGGCGTTTTTGGTCGAACACACGGGGGCCACCAGCCGCAATCAGAAACGACTGCGACGGTCAGAGTGCAGACATGGCAGAGCGGCTAACTGCTGGGTGGTCGGTTAGTGACGCAGAGCTACCTCCAAGAGGACACTTTAAAACCCTCAGCCGATCGAGCTCTCGAGGTCATCACTGCACGACAAGATTATCTCTTCGGGGGAGCTCTGGGAATTCTCTTGAAACGGCCATAAATGTCTCAAGGGTTCCCCGTCCCCGAATTTTTCATATGAAGAGATTGCCATGAGGATGGTCCTTTTCTTTCCTTCAACTGCAACCGTAATCGTGCCAAGAAAATTTTCACTAAATCCCTCGCTAAATAAACAACGGGCTGTGGGTAATGGTACGGGAACTACAAGGCAATGGGGTTCTGTACAAGTGGGGTGGGCACACCCAGCTTTTCATGCATAACAAGTGAATGCCCTCACCTCCAACTCCTCTATATTGGCTACACTCCCCTGGCTCACGAATTCCCAATTCTCGTGACACTATTGTGGTCGGCAGCAGTCCCACTTACATATATTTCGCGCATACCGTCTTGAAAAAAATGCGCTGTGCCCACCCTACTTGTATAGCACCGGAAATGGGTTACCGCCACCCAGGCGCTTAGTCAGCCATGATGTTCCGCTCTTTCTGGGTACTGACGTGGGGGAAGCCGTGATAGCGCTGTTGGACTGGTGGTTGAGTGTTCAGTGGCACTGACGCTGGCGTATTGACCCAGTGGCGGCTGCAACATTTCGACGGGTCACTCATCTTCCCTCACCCTTCGCCCTTGTAGCAGTAGCTCTTGCCGAAGTGCACAACGGGAAATATTCGATGTTAACATCGTCTGCGCACGCAAGCTCGCCGATCTAGTCTTCTGCGCCTCCTTTCCCAAGGATTCCCTCGTCGATAGGCACTTGGGCGAACTTCCTACATTCCAGCTAATCGACCTCACATGTTTGTCGGTTCATTTATAGGGCTGGGCTATTTCCAAGCTCTGAGATTTCCATTTTCGGCACCAATTATCCCCATGCCCAATCCCTCCCCCTACCCACCTGCATTGGCCAATTCCTTTCACTCAAGTGCCACTACGATTCTGTATGGAAGTGACGTACGAGGCGCTTCCCGAAGGGATCATCTTAAACAAAAGCGTCTGTTTTTTGCCCTTACAGCGGACTGGCCTTTTCTCCCATTTTTCAATCTACTCGTTTAGGGTGGATCAGTTTCTTCACAACGTCCTCGCAGGTCCCCTTCCACTCAACAGGAAAGGATGATGGGTCGAAGTGGCCATAAACAATGAAACAAACAATGGACCTACACTGCTGGATATGTCTTTGAACGCTGATCTCGAATCTGCTTTCTGAATATCCCAAACAATTTTCTGAAGCGAAGTTATAAAGCAAAATAGAGCAGCGGTAGTGGTCCGGACTCACAGGCGAGAGGTCGTAGGATCGATCTCCTGATGGGTGGTTTGACTACATATTAGCTAGAAGAGTACTTTCATCTCCGAAGCACGAAGATTTCACCTGCCTGCTGCACTAGTGTCTCCCAAGGGTTCTGCGGGCTCTATGTGCAGCCGTTAGCAAGTAGCGACCAAGTTTGTTGGGAACTCTTCGTGAACCCTCCGTAAGGGTGTCTATAGCCAAACCTTGATCAAGTAACATGGTTTGTAGCCTTTTTAAACCATGTTCCAGCGAAAGCAAAAGGGAGAATCCGACAGGGAACCGGTCCTGGGACCTCTCGCCTGTGAGCCCGGACCACTACCGCTGCTCTCATTTTACACCATAACAACTCCGTTCAGAAAACCGTTTGGCAGATTTGGAAAGCAGATTCGTGATCATCCTCCAAAATCACATTTGATAGTATAGGTCTCATTGCATATGGCCGTTTCGACCCATTACTCTTCCCTGAGAATCAGGTCAGAATCGCTGGAGCACTCGTTAGTGCATGTGGTCTTTGCTGTGGCGCACGGGTTCAGTACCTAGGTGAGCATGGAGTGTAAGATAGCTTTGCTCCATTGACGTGAGCATCTATGGCGGTGACATCTGAAAGTATCGGAAGAGGAGAATTCTCCCCTGAGAACACTTCTAATACCTTTAACTTACTTCTTACTGGTTATGGGGTCGAATGAAGTCAAGACCGATTCAACAAGACTGAAAACCTCAACTTGCAAATGCTCAGACTTTCCAAAGGAGTACGATATCTGTGAAGTGAAAAACCAAAGATGATGAGTCAATTGACTAGGTGTAGGGATAAAGGACGCAATTGGAGCATCTGGTCAGACAAATATTACTGCGAAAAGGAGATGTATAGTATTGCAGCCGACATCAGTGAATAGTCTGACTCATGTGTTGGCCGTACAGATGCAGGTATCGATTTTTAAAATAGGCATGAGTTTTCAATTCTGAAGTTGCTTGCTGCTTCAAAACCTCGCTGAAAGCTTATTACTTGTTGATGCTCTGTCTGCCTGCGCGTGTCCGTCTGTCTGCCTTTCACGGAATTCGGTGTGACCTTTGAATATAATAAAAACTTAAAGGCACGAGTCAGGATCGAGTTAATGTGTAATTTTGTTTGAAAATTAGGCAAGAAGTGCAATGAGGAACACTGGTGGGGAGAAAAAGCAAAAGGCACCACAGAGAACATTGAAAGTTCCCTTGAGTGAGCGGCCGTGATATGGCGGAGGACACAGCGCTGCGATGAGAGGGAAAAGGCGAAATAGTACGTTGTACGCGAGAGGGTGCAAACACCAAGTATGCCGCGATTGTTAGAGTGGCAGCGCCGGCAGCACACAAGGGAAGGCCTTAGCGGCGTGGTCTTGCACGTTTGAGTCGTGATAGTGTCGCTTCTCCTGCGCTTTGGAAACCCTCCGTCTCACTCTGAGGGGAACTGGCTCTTGAGCCTGATCCTGACTCATGGCTTTGAGCAAGTTTTTTTCATTGGAGTGGATAAGGCATAGGCAAAAATGTGCAAAATACACAGCAACAGAAGGAGTGTTTTAACGGTGGGTGAGACGTCGAGATGAACTGTGCTCAAACCAGAAATTTCTTATTCAACTACAGAATAACTCGCATCAAGGATAAAATGGAAGAAGGTCCACAGGGGTGAATGATGAAAAAACCCCACGCGGTAAGGAGACTCTTTCTTGACCTAATCTTGCTTACAACAAATCTTAAACTCCCCGTTAGGACAACCTAGACCTGAGATAGATTGGTAGAGGTAACTTTATCTAGGGTTCACCCACCATGAATAAAAAAGGCCAAGCGCGTTCTCCACGGGGTGAGGGTACCACAAAAGTTCACAATACTGCTCAAAGATGTTCCAAAGACGGGAGAGATGAATTGACACAATGACAGTAGATTGAATTGTGACATAGCTTGAGATTTACGTGGTGAAGTCTAAACTCCTCACAAGGATCTTGCAACTCTGATATTATAGATTGACTGGAGGTCGGGAGAAGTTTACAGAAACAAGCGACGGGAGAGTTTAATGCAAAGCTTTAACGAATTCTCAATTGATTCTCCTTGTTTGTTTTCCATTTTGTTTAAACAAGGTCAGTTATTTTTTTTAACTAGGTCTTTCTATTTGGAAGTGAGATCGTACTGGAATTCTCAAAAGTGAATGTGCCAAATCCAGTCTGTATGCAGCGCAATGAAATGAAAAAAATGAAATAAAAAAATGAATTCGTGTATTTCAGGAGAGGAGCCGGCTACAATGAGAACTGTTTCTGGTACATTCTTCTGTCGTCTGCGCAGAATCCGATAATGAAGTATTAATGACCTAGAGAGAGCTCTTCGCTTTTTAATTGGGAGCATTCGGTCTGAAATTAGCAGAGTGTGATTCCCCTCACTCCTGCACATTGGATCATTCCAAAAAATCTGTCGTTTTTCGATCATGAGCTTCGATTGCATGTATCTGGACTAAATCAAAACATTTTCAATGAAATATGAACCACAGATTCTCGAACCAATCTTAAAACAATAAGAGATGGGCTCACTCTGGGCGTTTGTTCAAAGCGTTGAAGCTCTGGACACAGGCAAAGGTTGCTCCAAAATCATAATGAATTTCGGAGCATTTCTCTTTGAGGGCGCTGTAGAAGTCCTAAAAAATGATTCTGGATAGGCAGGAGGCTTGAGGTCAAAGTTGGTTGCAGCATAATTCCGTAGACCAGATCGTTGAACATCTACAGGGTTCGTGGCTGTGTGCAGCCCAGCCAGGAATGAGTCGGCCCTTTTATAACTTGGTAAAGTGTTAGAGCTTTTTGTGCATTTGGACATTATGTTTATGGCACTCTCCCAGTGTGAAGCTCCGACCTCAGGCTGGCCGCTGACCCATCAAAGAGCCCACGGCATTCGTTCCTATAGTTCTGCGAAGTGTGAACTTGATCACAGTCAAACTTCTGGCTTCTCCTTGGCAACGTCCGATATCCGACCACAACTCTCGTCACCATCAAGGTTCTCGCTATCGTTACAAGAACTTTTTGACCAACTGAAAGCATGCTTAGGGCGAACTTGAGCAGAACGTATTTTAAATATGATGACCTGCTTCCGTCCGTTCTAGACTTATTTTGAGCTGTAAAAGAAAGTCATGCGAACTCGCCTCTGGTGTATGCTGTATTCGAGGCCTTGAGCAAGAGGAACAGCTATTCAGAACTGCTGACTCCACTGCTGGAAAAAGCACGGAAAGCCTTCCGAAATGGTACACAAGTGGTAACAGCTTGTCTGGAGTTGAAACAAAGTGAAGCTTTCAGATGTGACATTTGAAGGAGCGGATGCAATGTTCCCTTTTTGAAAACAGTATGGTGACGGAAATCATCCAACAGCAGATTGAGAAATTGGACAATCAACTTTGTGGCTGTACACGAAGCTATGTCCACAAATGGCGTTGGTGTCATAGACATAGTACAGCGAGTGAAGATCTATTTCTGTAAGGGATCATCCAATTTTTGTGTCGTTTCTGTGCCACTTTGTGCCATTTTTTGCAATCCGCAGCGAATCATCTTGAAGGCACACCCCCTGTCTATATTTGTGTGCGTTGAACTAATACAAAGAAAAGTGGTTGGCCATGTTCTCGCACACGGAAACAGAAACGCTTGTGTGAAGAGGGCCACCAGTAAAGACATATGGAAAAGATTCCGTTGAAAACGCTAAACTTGAGAGCATAATCACTTATTTGATCCGGCTATATTGAAGCAATGAGGGACTGAGTGCGGGGGAAAGAGGATAGGCAAGAGAGCACAGCAGAGAAAGGGCGCCAGACACAGCATGCCGCAGAGCAGAAAAAATTGAAGCGGTTGAAGCGAACTTTCCAAAACCTTAGCGCCTTTTTGTGCCAAGGGACAGCTCCTCCTCGAGCGGAGAGGTGAGTCCCCAAGCCGACCCTGCCGCGATATCGCGGCTGCGTGTCGTCTGCGCTCTCGCGCACAACGTGCTCACTCGCATTTTCCCCTCGTTGTAGTGTTGTGCCTCTTTGCTATGCTACGGCCGACCTCAAAAGGAAAGCTCTAGTACTTCAAATGGCCCTTTTTGCTTTTTCTCCTCACTAACGCTCTTTATCGCACTTCTTGTGTAATTTTTGAACAAAATGACATTCTCATTCGATCCCGACCCTTGCCTCAGAAACCGAGAAAATAAGACATCTGCGTCTTCATGAGCGCTTTAATCATCTCAATGGAAGGAATCACACACCCAAATTTTCCTGACACCCAAATTCTTCCTGGGTTGTGTCTTTAAAACGAACGAAGATAAGATGAGTTTTCCCAAGATGACGATGAGTTCGACTTTCTCCAGCGTGCACTGTGAGATTTGGAATCGTTTTGAGATTTTAAGGAAAAGTGGGTGCAAAGAGTGGTCACCGGAATTGCTCAGACATCTCTCAAAACAAACTCATGACAACCACAAATGACAAACTATTTATAAGGCTATGGAATGAATAGGGAGAAAGCATGAATCCTGTTGATAGGCATGTGATGAGATTCTGCTTAGAAAAATTCAAGAATTTTAGAAATATATGCATTGAGATGACATGCTACTGAGCACGCTTCCCGATATCAGAAGGAGTATGTACTAGTTATACCTATTCTAGTACAAAGCACATCGAGTACGTTCGCCCACAGATTCGGAAACGTCAATCAACCAAGCCTCCTCTAGCTGAGGCGATTCACGAGACGTGTTGGGCTAGCCATAAGTGAACGCTTTGTTTGTTCTCTGTCCAGTAGGCTTGGCCTATGATCTTTGTTTACCGACACCCGGAGCCACACAACTAGTGGACAACTATCGCATTTCCGATTAGCTCCTTTAGCAAGACGCCATTGCAAAAGCAAGCTCGAGGAGACCGTGGAACTACGCTTTTGGCCCTCTCTTGTAAATAGAAATTGGGAACGGGTAGCTGCTGTTGTTGAGCTGGTTCTGCTGTAAATAGCGTGAACAACAGAATCAAAAAGGAAACACTGGTGAAACTACAGTGGGGGGGGGGGGGAGGATTCATGATACCTTATCTACAACCCTTATCTAGTCAAAGCAATTTGCGGAGAGGCCCCATATCTAATCAAAACTCAGAGCACAGGCTCTTCGGCGTGCGATTAGATAGGGATACCACCCGAATAGTACAAAAAAGCGACTTAGAATAGGACTTTCCGAGTCAAGAAAAGCACCTATCAATGCAAATTTGGTATCGAATGGAGCAATCGCAGCAGTAGTAGGCCAACGGATATGCTGGTTTTGTTTGATAAGATATACGTGCCTTTTTTCAACTCTGTCGTGATTAGATACGAGCGCTTCAATAAGATAGTCACTTAGATGAGATGTAGATAAGACATTATGAGTGGCCACCCCCTAACTGGATTTCCACCGAAACGGTTTCTCCATTCTCCAGCGAATGATTGCAGGTCTAACCATGGCGGTTCCTTGATTTTGGGATTCTCTATCTTTGAAGGCGAATCATCACAACATCGCACCACTTGAAGCAACAATCCTAGCAGATGTCAACTTGAAAAATCATTCATTGGGTGGGAAAGAATAGTACGTTTAGCACTGATGTGCCGCCGTCGCAGCACGAAAGCGCGCGACAACGGCTCTACGTCTTACAAGCTGCTTTTGACCACCAATCCTATCCTTTGCACGAATTACGCTGGCTGCGTGTCCTTGCGCGACTGCGTGGTCTTTGCGCGATTGCCTGTTAACTGAGGCGCGTTCGGAGTGCTGCCTGTATATCGATCACTTTTACTTACTTGACTCAGACAGAGCCTGCCTCTTGCTTCAGACAACTCGTTCTACACGCCCGTCCCTCTTTTCAATACACTCCTTTTCATGGCCGTTTTCTTAGTTTCTTTTCTCATTTGCAGTCAACTCGATGTCCACTCTTTTCATTGCCGACCGCTTTTACCTCACCAAATTAATCTGAGGGTGTTACTTTACCAAGAGTGGTGTTTCAGGGGAAGCCGCGATTTTTGGAAACGTCTTCTTGCACATTTTAAGTATGCATGTATGGACTACAGAACCATGTTCCCCACTCCCTACCTCTACAACACTGCTTCTAATTTTTGTTCAATCAACGGTTTGGGACAGAACCCGACCGACGCAAAACGTCGGCTAGCCATAGCTCTTGAAGAAATGGTCGCGCGATCTGGTTGTTATGCCAATTGATAGCTCCGTTCAAGCTCTATAAGATGCTGTTTTCAATATTCGAAAGAGCCTCCTCTTATGCAGTCTGATCACTGCACAGAAAGATGGGTCTGAACACTTGCCTCAAAATACGCCAAGTACACAATCAATCCACCATATTGTGAGATGAATGTATGTTTCGTTTCGAATTCCACAATCTTTACTTCAATAGTTCAGTAGAGACATTCTCTTAAACTCGCCATAGAAGTCGATGGGTGCAGTTTTATTGTAGCCTCGACTTCCGAGACTTCAATACTTTTATTAGACTTACCTTTTAGCCTCTACGCCTTCGTCAGAGCCTGAAAAGTCGAAAAGCAATTGAGGACAATCTTTTCATGGGTCAAAAGAATCCTGAAAACGGTTTCTGCAGACCACAAGACCAACAGATGGTATCGATTGTTCCAAGAGTGCTACAATGCTCACCTAAATCTTTGTCGCCAGCGCAAGCGAAGAATGAACCATCCTATCCCCTGCCTGAGGTCACCGGAATTCAAAACTTACAGAGGTCGAGGAAGGGCGCCAGATCACGCGTTACGTCTACATACTCTCCTTTTCTGTTGATTCTGGGGTCCCCAGCAGTAATCTAAAATGACTTCAGCATTTTCCACGCGGTGATCTCCTCTTCTGGAGCAAGGATGATAACTGACACAGGAAATACAATGTCCCCATAAGACTGGATGCATTCCTAATAGGGTGTGGGTGTGCGACTTTTTGAGCCCATCCGTGTGTTCCTTGATCCTTGCGCGAGGAGGGCTCCCCGTTCCACCTAGGTATTCGATACTTGGCAGCAGATTAGATAGAACACTCCTGCCTACATGCAGTCACTGCTTCTGTTTGAAGGGCAATGTCTAAATTCAGCTCTACAGCTGAAGTGTGGGAACAAAATGGTATCGGAATGCAGCAACGACAATCGGCCCACCCTATGAAAACGAAACATGCTATTATTAACAACATGTTCAGAGTGGCCAACAAAGTATCCTCGGAATCGGAACTTGAGGCGGCGACGGACTTTTGGCTCGTCCGGGATGGCACGCGGCAAACCGCGCGGCGGGCTGCGCAGCAAACCGGACGAGGCAAACTTCGCGGGCTTTCGCAGTGTGTTTAGCGTCATAGCGTGTACAGATAAAACTTGGAAGGTCAGCGACTCGATCGCATTCCAGCACGCGCGGAGATTTGAGGTTAGCAGTGATGGAAAGGAAACTTGGGAATATCAGGAGGAACGATGGAACTAGCATTGTGCTGTTTTAGCAGTTAGGACGTTCATGTCGTTCGATAGGGAGGATTCCAGGAGGAATGAGTGAGCCAATTATTGTGCTTGGGTAAGCAAGGAGGGAAGATAGAAGAGAGAAAATGAAAGAAGACTTGATGACTCTGATGACGAGAACGGATTCTGGGGGACGATGAGAGCAATTTGTGTTCTCCTAAGGCTACTCCCCTTCCCGGGCTTAGTCCTAGTGTCACTTCCCATCGGGCCTATTTTGAATGTTACCATTAAAGACATGAACGCCGCAATCAGCAAAGCAGCAATTATTTCAGCAAAATTCTCAAGCGCTTCTCATTCATTTGATGTTGGTAGTGCCATTTCCTGAAGGTTCTGTCTCTCATTTTCAGCTGTCTGCGCTGAGACCTCTTCACGACACCGCAACTTTCATATTGCACCCGGCGAGATCAGTGCGCATGGCGCGAAATAGCGCGATCACAGTTCACAGCGTGGTGGGGATTTCGGGGGGAGAGAAAAGCTCACCCGCGCGCGGACGCGATCGCGTGCTGGTGACGTCAAAATAACGTTGCAGCTGCGGCAGACTCGAGGAAGGGCAAGCAGTGGCAAGCCACTTCCGCTGTCACTTCGCTAAAACAGTGCAAGGTTTCTGGCATTGAATCATCTTGTTCAATCAAATGTGACGTGAGCGAAATGTTTGTGTTAGGAATAGGTACCATCCTCACACAAGAAATTGGAATTTTTGAGAAAGTACAGGAAAATGGGGTTCCCGTGTGCAAACCCCAAGAGCTGAGGTTGATCAACACATTGACGATAACCCCTTGAACGTGTACCGCACACGTGTACCGCACGTTTTTGTTTACTTTTTTTTCAAAATCATTAAAACTTTTCAGTAGTTTCACTACTGGTGAATGTGCTAAACCATGTCCGTTCTTCAAGTTCGACTCCTACTTGCTTCTACTCATTACACAGTGGAGTAAAAGCGTGGTAGGTGAGCAGAGTACAAAATCTACAAAAGTATTAGTGACGGTACTCCCCATTGCTCTCTACCTCGCCGCCGCTGTGGCGTCATCAACACGCGAACGCGTCCGCGCCGCCGGTGAACTTGTCCATGGAGCCGGGGATTTCACAGCTTGCGGATATAGCGAAAGGGCACGGATCAATAAAGTGATGTTGTGCTTGCCGTTCACGTGCGAGGAAATGAATAGAGCAATACGAGTCTGTTTGAATAAGTGTGACCTACAAGAAGAGGTCAGGATTGTGAAAGTACCCTCAGGAGACCTCAAGCAAAGACTCGTTCGCAATCGTCCACACGACAGTTTTTCCACTTCCCTCCCTGCATGACCCTCCTCCTCCTCCACCACCTTGGCGTTCTCATCCAACTGTTGCGCGAGCCCATCATCATTCTGAATCACACTTGGGTCGCCGTATTCATCGAAAGCTGCTATTTTTCCTGGAAGGGGATCGTGCATTCATGGAAAGCGCTAGCATTACTCTTATACACAACCTTCCGGGGCATATAATGACGCGGCGTGAATGTGAACACATGACACCTCTGACTTTGTTTCCCCCTGGCAGTCGCAACTGTATCCTTAAGAGTACACATCACAGTTGTCCTTGTGGCAGTGATTATTGAGCTAAAAATATCTCTTCGTGGAAGCAAAAACTTCGCCATAAAAAAAGGTGGACCTGAGAATCGCGAATGCACGTTCCTTGTTCTATATAATGACCTCCTCGTTCATCAGTGACAGTCCAACGACCGTTCCCAGTGCATGTCACCCGCGACACTTCACTCTCTTTTTCTCGTACATTCTGATGGCTCGTGCATGGGTTCGATGTTGCTCTTGTAGGCAATATCTTCCCTCTCAAACGCCTCTAGACATCACACATCACTGAATGGGAATACATATATAAACACAGAAGAGTGTCCTACACAAACTGACATCATGTAGCTTGGTCTTGCACTTCCTTTGAATTGCTTCAACGACATGATACACACACAATAATTTTCTCGTCGTCGATTAAGGGAAGACACGGCGAAAACCATTGAAAAAACAATTGGCATAGTCGCTTATGAATTAAGTGGGGTCGAATGAGGGGATCAACTTCTTTGTTTTCATAAATAACATTCCGTTTCTTCTTCCGTCATTCTGTAACGTTTCGTAGTTAGAAAGACCTATGTCACTTGCTGCCAATTATGATTCCTACCTATTCGCCACAAAGAGTGCTGCGGGCAACCCCCTGTCCCACACATCACAGACGACTACTGTAGCAAGTCGTAAAGAATAACATGTTAAGTTGGAAGTGGCATCAACACATATAGCCCTTGCGGAGTATTTCGTGAGCCACTTTCTTTGTATAGATGTTATAACAACTGAAAAAAATACCTCGTTGAAAAGGAAAAACCTGTGATCTGGATTAGAATTAGATCAAAAATACCTAGGGAGCGTATTAGATCGTCGCCTGCTTTATCCGTTATTCTCATTTCTAATGAGAGCAGGTCCACGTCATGCCTTCTTCCGGGCGGAACTTCATTCCGTATAGCTATATTTCTACAAAGAATCAATGAAGTAGACGCATATTACTCCGAAGGGCATTTGCCTGATACACTGATCTTATGTCGCGTGACGTCGTGAAATATAATCTGCGATGCTCTCCAGCGCCCCGGGAGGCGCTTTCAATTTTCTTCAAAATTTGGTTAGTACTGAATCCTTTTTTAGTAATGAGACAATAGTGGCTTCAGACTCGTGATCGAGTGCCAGCAACGCCGGTTCTTTGTCGCGTCCAGCGTGTTCGCTGCAGTACTTAACATGGAACATCCCATTCTCTTCTATCACCAACAATCAACACATATGGCACGGTACTCCTGCAACTACAAACAGACCTGCATAGACGCGGCACAATATTTTGTCCTT
>KZ345117.1:142012-195955 GCA_002352805.1 Teladorsagia circumcincta
TTAAAATGAGATGAATATCTCGGACTCCGCAAAAAAATCATTCAATCTCATAATGTAGTGGATTTAATTGAGTACGGGGCGTATTCTGAGACAATAGTTGAAACCTCTCCTTCTGTGGAATGGCCAGCATGCGTAAGTAAAATTGTATACGCGTCACATGCAAACAATTACATTTCGGGATGAAACTCGAGTGCATGGCGCAAACCTAGACGGACAATTTTGAAATCTGAAAGCATCATTTTGTAGAACTCGACGAGCTGAGTTCAAAGGTGTTTTCACATTTGGGATTGATCAACGTTGAACCGACTAATAACAATTTCACGAAAAAAACGCAGAATAGCGGTATTCGCGTAAATTTCTGCTTTTTTGGGTGAGCACTGTACTGCGCTAATAGCCCGCCGATATCGCCGCAGGGAAGACAAAGCTGGATTGCCGCTGAGTTCTCCTACTTAGGCGTTCGCTTTAATTGCTTCAACCTCCTTTGAATGGGGAGCATCGCGATGTCGCGGTGGCACTGTCCCTTCGGGGAATCCAATTCTTCACTGTTAGAGGAAGCTCCTGGGTGGGTGAACAATGTGAATGAACGGAAAGATCTAGGTTAGTATGACCTATAGATGGTTGCCATTGTTTTGAAAAGCGATTCCAACGCCACGATGACTCATCAGCCCATTCATTTGTGTACGAAACAATATACATTTGTTAGTTGAATAACAAAAAAAAAACTAATAATTTTACATAACGAATAGAACGTAAGAAAGGCAGCGCTCCTACTCATGTCAAAATGCGTACACTTAGAGGAGGATTTCACGATAAGTTAATGGTCGAAGAAGGAAAATATAGCCAATTATAATCGTAATAAGGCATAGTTATACCCAAATAGAAAGGATATTCGTTTTAGTAAAAATGAAAGAAGTACCTGAATTGCACAGAACAAAAAACCGAGGCAGTGACCGGTAAAGTGTACCAATGGTAGAGTGGTCAGTGCAATGGCCGAAACAATGCTGCTAGACGATTGAAGCGCACCAGCAATGCGGCTGTGCGCAAGTTCGCAGAGGCCACCAGATTTTCACGTAGCATCAACATTCGTAACGACGGCAAAAGCGACCTAACTCAGCGACATGAATGCAAAGGAATAGATGCGATAGAGCTGACCTGCCAGAGATGCAAAAAACCACAACAACTTTGCGATGTGGAAAGCTCGTCCTGAACAAATGTCTCGAATAAAAGCTATGGTGCCATGAAATCTAACACATTAACAAAAATGTGAATTTTGGTGTTTTCGGCCATGTGGGACCGACTCGATTTTGCGACCGCATTTGTCGCGGTATACATATTCCCGCACGGTCCGATAAGGCCCATTGCCGAAAAGTCGAACATATAAACAATTTCAGGGAGCGGTGACTAGGTAAGTCAGCTTTCATGATGAAAGCACAAACAAAGAGGCCCCTCCGGCAGAAGTTTATATTGAGTAACCTCCTTTTTAGGGTCACAAAATGGATCAAATTGAAGACGCTGCCCAAGAGTGTTCGTACATGTGTGTTTTTTACACTGTAAAAGCTGGAAATTATTACAACTTTGAAACTTTGTCGTTCTCAACCTTTTGGCCTATCATTCCGATACTACTCACAATTTTACGTCTTTCGTAAGAGTTAGTGTGAGTTTTAGCTGAATTCAAAAGCTCACAAATTTTGGAAACCTTTCGTGAACTGAAGCATATTTAACTATTCCATGACCACAACCTTTATAGTTATATCACTATCCGATTCATAAGATGGAAACAAGAAACTTCGGAAGAAGTCGTGTATCTGCGAAAAAAAATTATGGGATGTGTTCGGGATTCATATCCCCCCACGGTCCGACGTGGTCTGCAAAGATTCGGAATATGTATAATATATTCCACTCGCTGTCGTCATTACACTGAAAAAGCTGCAGCTTGAACTAAGAGGATGGGTTGACGGGAACGACTGTGGGGACAGGCGGAAGCTGCCTAAAACAACGACATGAATGACGGCAAATTGCAAAAAAGCAAGGAGCTTTTGAACAGAGAACAATACGCGACGACGAGGAAAAACGGAGATTTGATGCACGAATGTGATTAAGTTCTTTAAATTTTGAACACAACCCGTAAAAAGGGTCTAAGTGAGTTGGGGATGGGAACCATGCTTCCCCAGCCTAAGAATGAGTCGGTAGGCTGTGTGAGGAATATGACTTGTGATTGCGCAGGATCTCACTTTCGGCACTTCTGGGTTTCTTTCTGGGCTCAGACTTTAGTGCCATCGCGCTTAATAGACGCTGGACCGCCGTGCCCCCTCCCCACTCATTTAGTTTCTGAAAAAGTGATCATTAGAGTCAAGAATTCAAGAAATGCAAAGTTGAATAAAGAGTAATGAAGAGCGAAGTAAAGCACTCTCCTACACCTTCGAGCTATCAACACGATAACATTGAGCGCAAATTGCAAGCTTCGCCGCAGAAAACCTGAAACACTGCCGTCGATTCAACGCGTCGTCATCGTCGAGGACGAATCTCCTTAGTCTCGGCTAGAAGGATGCAGAAGGTCGAGCAGTGACCGCCTGGCATAGTCGCATAGGAGCCATTGAAAAAGATGGGCCCTGTGAAGAAACCGTGGATGTCTCGCCGAGGTTGGGTTATGTCCATAATGTTGGGAACATGTCCTCAAGGTTGGTATATGTCACCGAAGTTGGAGGGCTTTCCCCTCACCTGCGCTGGAAATATGTTCCCGAGGCTGGAGCCCATCCCCGATTTGGGTGATGGGACCCAACCTCGCACGGGGTACGCTGCACCCGAGCCTTCCTTCAAATCCTGGGGACGACAGCGAATCGAGGGTATATTAGGCCACATGGCCCATATTTTTGCTCGTGCGCAGCTTAACCCATCTTTTTTTCTCGCACTTTTTTTATAGTTACGCAAAAACATGACCGGAAGCGATACTGTTGAGAAAATGAATAAACAGTGATGTGATCGGCTTCTAACTCCGCCGTTGCCGGTCCCAAGCCCGGATGAGAAAGGAGGAGGGTTGGCGGGAAGGGCTAGCAACCCTTTCGCCGTAAAAATCACTGCTACAAAAACGACGAATTTAGATGATATTGCTGAATTGGGGAGATTGGACTTCAGCCTCGTGACGGATGCCCCGATTCTGAGTTCGGTCTTCTCACCCAAAAAATAAAACATACACTGGCACATGGAACGTACGAACACTAAACAGAACTGGCAATCTAGCACAACTACTTCGTGAAATCGACAGATATCGCCTTGACATACTGGGAATAAGTGAAGTCCGTTGGATAGGCAATGGCAGAATGAACAGTGATAATAAAACAATTCTTTATTCTGGCCATAATGAGAAACACGAAGAAGGAGTTGGGTTTGTTTCGAATAAAAAGCGACCAATGCTCTAGACGGATGGAAACCGGCAAATGAAAGGATCATCACAGCTCGTTTCGTTACTAAATACACTCGAATCACTTCAATCGATGCTGGAATCAAGAAGAAGTCCCAGAAGATTGGAAAAAGGGAGTCATTGTTAGACTTCCCAAAAAAGGAAATCTGTCCGAATGTGGAAATTGGAGAGGCATAACGTCACTTTTAGTGCCAGGTAAAACATTTCGCTTGATATTGTTACGAAGGCTTCAAAGTGCCATAGACGGACGCTTACGAGAAGAACGAGTGGGGTTCAGAAGTGGCAGATCTTGTTCTGAACAATTATTCACTCTTCGCAATATTATCGAGCAATGCATGGAATATCGACACCCTCTCTTCATCGATCTCATCGATTTTGAGAAGGGGTTTGAAAGCGTCCATCGTGATTCACCATGGGAATTCTCAAGATATATGGCATACCGTCACGATTTATCAGCATTTTCGGAAACTCGTACTTGAACTCATCATGCTGTGTGTGGACAAATGACGGATATACACGGTCCTTCGAAATCACTACAGGAGTGCGACAGGGTTGTATTCTCTCACCCCTTCTTTTCAACATCTGCCTGGATTTTGTTATGCGTAAGGCGGTCGGACAAACAAGAACAGGAATAAGTTGGGATGACCAGAATCGTTTCACAGATTTGGATTTTGCGGACGATATTGCGCTCATCGAGGAAGAAGAGAAGAAGTTTAAGGAGCGACCACGAAGCTCAGTAATGAGGCGGTCATGGTTGGCCTATAACACACAAATGGTCATTAATGTGGACGAGAAGCGGCTCGAGACAGTGAACAGATTTGCATATCTGGGAAGCACAGTTGTTTGCGATGGAGACACAGAAACTGACACACGTTTTTGAATAACAAAGGCAGCAACAGTCTTCCAACGACTTCGACCGATATGGACAATGTCCTCTATCTCCCATAATATTAAGATGCGGCTATAGCAATCTACTGTGATTCCCACGATGCTATACGCACGCGGAACATGGAAAATCACTGCTGGCCTCATCAGGAAAATAAACACCTTCCATCAACGGTGCCTTCGCCGAATACGCACGCGAAACATGGCCTTCTGCCCTTCCTTCTGAATTTTCCGAGCTCTTTTCGAGCTTCTAAATTCTGCGAAAACTCCAACGTGGTCCATATTCTGATCCTCGTTTCCGCAAGATTGTCTGTTCATGAGTTCGTCGTGTCGATCAATGCCATTCACTGTAACACGCGATTTCGAGAGCCCTCTTTTTTATGTTGGATATGCGGGTTCACTTGGTCGACCGCAGCATAATGATACAAATCACATAACCTTTGATCGGAGGCTTGTCAGAACGATTTTGTTACTGTGAGCTCGAAATTGCGAGGGCTGTATTGAAAAGTGGAATATTGCCGTTTTCCATTTAACATGTCCATACTCAATTCATCTCGAAAGCTTCCGGATTTGTAGGATATCTGCTTCAAGGAGCTGTCCAGGAGAATCCCGAACAATCTGCAACTCTTACGCCGCTGCAAGGGATTTCTTAGTAATCCTTCAGAATGCTCCCAGAATATAGGGTGGCTAAAAAGTATAGGACGCGGCTTGTAGAGTTTACTGGTACTTGGCCGCGGAGTACTTTCGATATATTTCGGAGCTATCTGAAAGTTAGTGTCGTCGCTGTGTAGGAAGGCCCATAAGTTGTTGATCCATAATTTGCCTAGACTCTCATTATGAGGACTTCTTCGCATCGACCCATTCTCGAAAGATGGTCCAAGGACGGTCTGTGAAGCTGCGACCTCGCAGAGCGCAGTATTGCCTCTTCTGCTCTTCAACTTCGCTACTCTCGTGGCTTGAGTACACATCTCTGTGACTGCAAAAAGTGGAAGGTTGAAAACTGTGCACACCCAGAGAATCAGAGCAGTCACTTAGAAGAGGATCACTCACAACGAAGGACCATTAGTCACTCGCTTTTGATCTCAATATCTGCCGTCACCCTTGCAGGAGATCTTGGGAAGCAACTCCAATCTGAAGAGTTACCCACTCTGATAGTTGTTGACAAGAAGTGAGAAAAGGTCTCTGGAATAATGTTCAGTTATGACAGACTTCTTCTCGAAAGTATGATAGTTTGGGAGAAAGTAGCATTCAGAAGTCAGACTCCGCCGGTTTTTTTTTTTCAGAAAATGCTGAAATAAACTTGAAGGTTTTGTAAAAGACCACGTTGAGGTACGGAAACTGGTTCTGGATCCATGAGCATTCTGCACTGTGAACGTTTGCTTTCCACTGAGATTTGGCCCATATACGCTTCCGAATCCATTAGAGCCGTTCTGAACGCGCACTAGAGCTCAAAATTGTGACCTTTCCCTTCCAGGCTTTTGAGCCGATGCACTTCTTTATGTGGGAATGTCAAAAAGCAAGAACTCAGAAGACTACCACAACACGGTGGATGCTCTGATGTTCGCACTTTGGAAGAATGATACAATATCGCCGATGGCTAAGTCTCTCAGTCGGCGTCCTAACAATAAGGCCTCTGTCAGGACAGAGGCTAAAGCTAGAGCATCTTTCGTTTCGATCACATAGATCAGCTCGATCTTTCTGCAAAGTTGGTTTGTGGATTGAGTCCTGTTCTTGACTTTTACACTTGGAACATGGCGTCCTATATTTTTAGCCACCCTGTACGTCATCTCGGAATGAAGAAGAAAAGAGAAAAAAGAATAGAGTATGCCGCAAATTCATTCCGTTGGTATACGCCGGCATATTAGCCCACTTGGAGCCGTTTTGAAAGGTCACGTTTACACAACGATTTGGTGGTGTAAACAAAAGGTGTTTTCGGTTCGAAATATCGAGACAGTTTCTTTTACATTGCACGGTCGCGCCATATCTTCATTCGCGTCCTTTTCTTTCCTTCCTCACTCGTGGGAATGATAGACGTCAAGAAAGTTGCCGATTTTCACGCTTTGAGCATCTGGACTAATACACTCCTCGTGGGCAAGATTACAGATGTAAAGCATATCATTCTTGAGGTGGATTCGTAATTAGAAAATCCGGGAAAGCGTGATATATGTACAGCGGACCATCAGGACGCGCGACGAGCGCGAAACTACCAGGTGGATCAACCAGGTATAATGATATGTATAATCAAGAGATAATATGTATAATCAAGTTGTTTATGTATATATAAGTATCATCGAACTGAGGAAACAAAGCGCAAGCAGTAGCTTTCAGCTTCCTCTCATTTTAATATTTACTCCTCCAGTTAAGGCATACCATTTTTTTTTTTTGCACTGCTGAGAAATCTCGACTTTGTAATGACGAGTGACGACGGCTGCACGGCCGTTTTAGTTGCTAACCCTTGTGTTTGCGGTCTCCTCCTACTATTGCTAAGGCACATACGATCCTCATAGAGGATTTCGCTGATCGCTTCTACGCTAACAAGTTAGTTCCGGGATATGTGATCAAAGTTCATTCCCATCTGTCAATGAAACCAGCTAGACCTGAACAGATTTAATATGCTATTTCAAGCTGTTAGACTGGTCTGGTTGCTCTTGAGCAGCTTTCAGTTATCACACAGGAAAAGCGAAAAAATAGAGAAGCATGCTGCTGTTATGCTCTGCTCCGCACGTATCTATCCTTATAAAAGCCAAGTTCTTCCGTTCAGACAGCACAACCACACCATGGTTCCTCTTCCGGTTCTGGTAGGTAATTTCATCTTTATTGCTGTCATAGCCAGCAACTATTTATTGCAAGCACACGTTTATGAGGCGTGCAGTCGCGGAAAAATAGGTCTCTGACGGGTTCCAAGATATTCTGGTTGCGCCGACGACATTGAGGCAGTACTGCGGTCGCGGTATTGACAGTAGAAGATGCCGTACGCATGTAATCAAATACATATCCGTCCACCTTTGAGTGCGTGTTGAAAGACATAGAGCAGTAATCCTCGAATGTTTTTTCTCCCATTAGTCTGCTTTCCTTCTCACTTCCCTCATTACCAATCACGGCACTTGTCTGTTCACGCAAAAATTTCAAACAAGAGAAGAAAATGATGAAGTGCGATACTTTTGTATCGCGTAACAAAATGAATGTCATCAAAGTTCGCTATCATTACCCAGCACAGGGCAACCGCAATCTCCATAAATCTGTGACCTGTAGCCGTTTCATGGCTGTGCGTGCGGTATGAGAAACTCCCTCCTCATGAATTTGAAGGTTTGCTCTTAGGTTCGGTTTTCTTGTTGTTTTGATGCCTCAAATTTCAAAATTTCCTATTTGCAAAGGATAAAGGATAAAGCATTCGCCGTTGATCAATCCTTTTTGGGATGCGGCTCGCAATCGATTTCCATTTGTACATTCGTAGTGGCAAGCAGGGTGAATAACGGTCAAGGAAATCCTCGACAAGGGGGTTGCACTTGCCAGAATGGGTCAGGGGGGTCGTACCTGTGAGGGTCAGCAGCGAGCCCATCAGTGGCATGGTGGTGCTAGTAGGACGAAGAGCGTATACCTCAGCAGAAAACAGGATGTGCGAGAGAGCTTTCAATAGAATATTCTTTCTGCTCGCTCTTAATACCTCGCTGACAATTATATTGTGGTAAGGAACGCTGTCACAAAAACGACAATGGTGAAGAAATGCCCTAAGCAAATGAAGTGGCTTGTCGGTGATATGAGGTACGAGATGTGTGTACTACAAAAGAGATTCTGTTAGTAGGTCATCATTATAAAACACCTTATAATCGAGTGAACCGCTCTGAGTGACTGCCAGATGCATGGCATATGAGACGATAGCGGGCGATGTCGATTGTCCCTTTTCATATTGCCTACGCTGGGAGGTTTTGTTCTAGATGCAATTCTAGTGTTGCCCACAAAATATTCTGCAACGGTGAGGGATGAAGCGACTTTTTGAACGATCAAGGATTTTTTTTGATCGCCCAAGAAGGTAGAGAGATATTGCCTTTTGAGTGGCAAAAACTCGCATGAAAATGTCACCGTCGTCGACGCTGACTCGACGAAATCCGAGAGACCTTATCTCTTTGCATGGGAGACTTCCAAAGCAACTTCGGTACTGTTTGGCAGTAGCAGGCCCAGCTCTATCTAACCCGACCGAGTGCTACTCAAAAGGTTCGAAAATCAGGGAATGGAACCTTCTCATGGAGGGTGTACTTTCCGGTGGTTTTGAGGGGGCATCAGCAAATCTGACCCAGAGACAAACCGCGCAGCAGCTATCGCGGAATCGGCCGTTGGTCGATACAGGCTGCTGTTATGCTCCTCCTTGAAATCCTCATATATTCGCATTAGCATGGAAAACTCTGTGAGATTGCAAAAACTCTCTCCGGCGGGGAATTGAACCCGAGTATCGCATCTGACAGGCGCGGATACTCACCTCTAAACTACCACTACACTCCGTTCATGGAAGAGTATCAAAATAGGAGAGGTCGTGCCAAGACTTCGATTTTAGGAGGGGGTCGTACTTTTGCGACTACTTCGTTGACACGATTTTCACCCTGGTGGCAAGTTGTTTGCGATGTGGCCTACACAATAACTTGCGGGAGCCACCCGATGTACGAATTAGTGCTTTTATCCTCCCAGACAAGTCTGGTACCAATTAACCAACCCCGGAGGGACGGGAGGCTTGGTTGGCCCGGACGACGCATTACTCAGGATTAGATCCTTGGACATTCTATAGAACATTCTATTTGAATTGACTCATGTCACAAACCGCGCAGCGACTCGTCCACTGACCGTCTGCGTCGCTGTCTCTTCGCTGCACCACGAGCCTCCTGTCGCACACCATAGAAACCGCTGCGCCGCTCAGGTTGAGTTGCGCGCCCATGATGAATATCGTTTGTCTTCATTTCTAGCGCATTAATCATCTGTTATATTTTGTCGGGATACCCAAACTCAGTCGACCAGTATCCTAGTCGTAAGCTCCTCCAAAATCAAAGAGAGGAATGAGGGTCGCATTCTTCCATTCTCAAAATCCCAAATTCAGTTTGTCTATTTCTTGCGGTTTGTGTGCCGTGTTGCTTTACTTGCATTTTCCTAGCTCAAACCTTTTTCTTTTTTGTATGAATTATGCTTTTGCGTACCAATGAACGCACCTGGGGGCTCACTGCCACACACAACACAGGTTTCTGACGTTTCGTTCTACTTTGCCGCACCATATTGCACCCCTACTTTCATATTTGAACAACATCAAAGTAGAATATTTGCCGTCTCTAAAGCAGCCTATTCTAAACTCTGAAGCAACCTTTACCGTGCATGTTCATTTGATCTCCCATGTCAGACCATGGGAATTGGACCAATCCGCGGCTGTGCAGTAACAAATCAGAAAATATTATAGCTGTAATGCATTTCGGTCACATTATGATGTTCGGTACCCTTAAACACCAAAATTCAGGTTTTCCTGCTAATTCGCGTAGGGAGTGGTCAGATTGATTCACGTAAGTTGTTTCGATACATATTCGTTTGAAGACTTATAATAACACTGCAATGGAAAGTCTTCAGAGTCAACATTTATAAAGGAGGCTATGGGAGTGGGTTTCACTGGGAACAGGCTATGGCTGGGGGCTTTCATGGAAACATGACGGAAGCGAGTTCGGTCTAAATCTCTAAATGATGAAGACCAGAAGAACTCTGACAGAAGCGACTCTCGCAGCCCTCAGTATATCCGCAACGGTACCCTTAGGAGGAGAGGGAAGGGAATGCTTCGTTTTTCGTCATCGAAATTTTCAATGGCTTCCTAAGAAGTCGATTGAAAGAGTTGTCCCGCTCCTATTCTCAAGCACTCTGCAATGATTAGGTTTTTCGTACCGGAGACAAAAACGACAGATTTTTATTTGCTCCACCAAGGAGGAGAAGCTGAAGAAATCTACGATGCTTTCTCTTCCATATTTGAGGTGGTGGAGATGTGCCCCAAAGGCTCAAATGAAACTCACCACCCATCTCCCCAATTTTTCCCTCGAACATCTTTGAAGGAGTGAACTATCAAGGAGCTTTGATGGAGAGGTCTCCGTTTGAGACGTTGAAGATCGTGCATAGAAACCGCACGATTTTATTCCCTCATATGTCGTTACCTTGAAAAGCATCCTTCACGGCAGGAACAAAAGGAAAGGGTAAATTGTATTTATTCCGGGGAGCAATTGAGAGATCAAGAGAACGACTATTCCTCCAGGACCCTCGCTGCTTTTAGGGACCGCCACAATAATGGCGGGATGCTTTGATTTGCCTCTTGCAGGGCCTTCACTAGGGAGCCTTTTCGGCGTTCTGACCAATGCCAAGAACCCCATGTCCACTGATTTTGTGAGATTGGAATCAATTCCCTTCTACGATGCCTCTAGGAGGTGAACGCCATACCACGTACTTTGCTCCATGTATTTCCCAGGCGTCCGTCTGGTGTCCACAAAATGTTTTTTGCAGGTTTGATCCTCGTACGAATCGAATTTTTCATGCGTGGAACTTTACGGTGCACCCAGTACCAGAATGAATAATGGTCGAGGAAATCTTCGACAAGGGGGTCGTACTTGTCAGGATGGGTCATGGGGGTCGTACCTGTGAGGGTCGGCAGCGAGTGCATCAGTCTCTTCGTGGCGCAAAAAGGAGGAAGAGCGCGTACCGCAGCAGAAATGAGGATGTGCGAGATAACTGTGTACAAAATATTCTTTCTGCTCGCTCTTAATACCTCGCTGACAGTGATACTGCTGTAAGGAACACTGTCGCAAAAACGACAATGGTGAAGGGGAGCCCTAAGCAAATGAAGCGGCTTGTCGATTACAGGGGATACGAGATGTGTGTACTACAGATTCTGTCAGTGGGTCATCATCATATAACACCTTTCAATCGAGTGTACCGCTTTGAATGACGGTCAGATGCACGGCGCATACCGAGACGATAGTGGGCGCTGTCGATTGCACTTTTTCATATCGCCTACGCCCAGAGGATATATTCTAGAAACAATTCGAGTGTTGCCTATGAAATATTCTGCAACGGTGAAGAAGGAAGCGCCTTTTTGAGTGGTTAACGATCGACCTCGATACGACCTCGACGCAAACATCTCCTCAGAAAAGAGGCCTAAGAAGAAGATAACTGCACTACTAGAAAATTCCGCTTCCCAAAACTCTCTTTACTTTTTTGGTTGCTTAACAAATCAGAGAGATATTGCCTTTTGAGTGCCTAAAAACTCGCATGAAAATTTACGCATCCTCGACGCTACCTCGACGAAATTCGAGAGACCCTATCTTTATGCATGGAAGCCTTTCAGAGCAACTTCAATCAGCCTGGCAGTAGCTGGCCTAGCTCTATCTAGTCCGGCCACTTGCTTTTCAAAAGGTCTGAAAATGGGGGAATGGAACCTTTTCATGGAGGGTGTACTTGTGGTTTCGAGAGGGGCATCAGCAAATCTGACCCAGAGACAAACCGCGCAGCAGCTGTCGTGGAATCGGCCGTTGGATGATACAGGCTGTTGTGATGTTCTTCTATGAACTTCTCAAACATTCGCATTGGCATGAACAACTTTTTGTGAGATTGCAAAAACCCCTCCGGTCGGGAATGGAACCCGGGTCTCGCATGTGAGGGACGCGAAAGAGAATCAAAATAGGAGGGGTCGTGTCAAGACTTCGATTTCAGGGGGGTCATACTTCTGCGACCACGTCCTCGACACGATTTTCACCCTGCCCAGTTCTCATGCCGCATTTAGACGGGGGATGAACACAACTGTTTTCGTGCAATTTTTTTGAAAGGGTGCAGACCTTCTATCACTCAGGCAAACCCACCTGTGGCGCAGGACGCATACGTTCCGCACTCTGCGGCCACGACGGACAGCGCGGGACGTATGTGTCCTGCACCCAGTATATTCATTTTTTTTCCACTCACGCGCGATTCTTTTTTTAGGCTCTTTGTACTGATTATATGGAGTAAACCTTAGCATAGCTACAAACATATTGGGCCACAAAATCGTCAAGTATGCTCTAATTTAGAGGAGTATTTCTGAACCCTACAAAACCTTCAGTTTTATTAATTTTTCGTTCCCTCTTCTTGTCATAAACGTGGAGATTCAAAGAGTAGTAAAAGTGAATACGGAATTTAAGGCATGATAATACATACATCTATTTCTATTGACGAAATCAAGAAAGAGTTTCTCTTGGCGTTCATTGTAACAAGATCTGACAAATTCTGCTTTTTTTCGTTTTTATTTCACGTCTTTCAGTTGCGTTTTCACTACTATACCTCTGAACAGATTCTACGCCCTGGAAGTTACCTATCCAATTTTTCATTGATCATGTTTTCATTTATTTTTTACTCGAAATTCGCTTGTGATCTGAGGCGGCAGCGCTCGCAAAATTGCGCGGTCCCACGCGGCCAGAAAAAGCCAAAACATGCGTTGTCGTCAATGTGTTAAAAACGCATCTTGAAGGCAATATAGAAATGAAAAAACTGGTGAGGATGAGTAATGTCAAAGGTAAAAACACATTGAAGAAAGCGTGTAATTGCCCCTGGGGCGCGTCCTTGAGTGGTCGCCTAGGTTTTTTTTGGGAAAAATCCTTACAGTTGGTATCCGAGACATCCAAGAGAACGGGAAAAAATGGACAGGGGCTGATAGAGGAGGGGAAGCAAGTGCTTTTTGGGAGCGGATCCCATCCCGAGATGTTGGACTAAGAGATCAATGGGCACGGAAATGATAAGTGGCAGAGTTAGAAAGCGCAAGCAGATCAAATGTTCACAAAAGCGGGGTTGAATACAGTACCCTGCTCATAATACACTGCGTTTCATAATTATAGGTCCACCCTAAATTTTTGCTATTCCAAACTTGCTGTGCATTTTTGGAAAACGCTGCTATCACCAATTAATTCCTCATAACAAAAAACCCCGGTAGTGTTTTTCTGAAGATATTTCTGCCTGAAGTAACCTAAATATCATTTTTTGAACGAATTTTCGCCGTTTCGCAAGATCCATTAACACAGCTTGTCAAGAAATTTTACCTCGACACAAAGAAAATTATAACTTCTGAATGATGTGATGACCTTCCATTATTCGTAACGACCTCACTAATGCGTATTGGCATGCTCGCAACCAAGCTAGCTAGAATGGGGGGGGGTCCAAATTTGTCCAGCCGCTGATAATGGACAGTTTTACTTTTCCGACTGTAACATTTTGCTTTTGCTTCGCCATGAATCTCCTTTGAAATGAAGGCGCAAGGATTCTCTATCGGATTCTATGCCCGACAACATGCGGACCACTTGGAACTGCCACATTTTTTTCTGAGATCCAATCTGACGTGGAGCGGCTGGCATGGATAGCCACCCTATCGCGCATAAAACTTAAGGAGCAAGTGCGGCGGTATAGAAGAAATGGTAGAAGTCGCTTCCTAAGAGCTCTACGGTACTCAACAGAATCCATATGATAGGAAGCGAAAGCGGGTTCTTGCTGTACAGTCGCACAAAAGAGCTCCAAACCATAGGGGCTTCTCCACCGAAATTACGTCGTCTTGGAACCAAAGACGATTCGCGCAGATTACTGCGGTACCCTCCTCTTCTGCTAGGTCTACCTAAGATAAGCATTTTTCACGTCGCTTAGATCACCAGGAACACGAACTGAGGAAACAGAGGTAAGATCGCGATGTGTCGTATTTGCAATACCTTCATCCAACCAGTTGAGGTGTTTTCTTAGACGAATCGGAGGCCTGCGATCATGTGCCGCTCCGATGATCTTGGTACACTCTTCCTCAATCCTTTGATAATGTTTTCACTCTCCCGAGTTACTCTGCACATGGTGGTTTTTCTCACGGAAAGCCTCATTTCAGCTCGGACCTTGCTCAGGCTCCTCGTAGAATTCGACAGCAAACGCTCAGTTCTCTTTCAATCTTGATCTGAATGGAGCTTTTGTTTGCTAGGACCACTCTTCTTTCCGCACATATGAGAACTCCGCTCATAGTTGCTTAGGCCGTGTAAGACCGGCCGATGTAGGTAGCAATTCTCCTCCTCGGGTATTCGTCTTCAATAAGGCTCTGACTTGAGCTTGTTATTGGTAAGAGAGTCGAGTAGCATGAGTCATGGTAAATTCGATATCGAGTGAGCTCGTTTATACCCCCGCTTCTCACATTCCCTCCACAGATAATCAGAAATGAGAACTTTTCATGAGTGACCCAATAATTATGAAATGGTGTTAATTCGTTCAAAAAATGACATTTAGGTTACTTCAAGGAGAAATTTTTTCAGAAAAACATTATTGGGGTTTTTCGTTATGAGGAATCCATAGGTAATAACAGCATTTTCCAAAAATGCACAGCATGTTTGGAATAGCAAAAATTTAGGGTGGACTTATAATTATGAAACGCAGTGTATAACCAGGGCTCCTAGTTGTGTGGCACCAAGCTGGTAAATGCAGCTATTCTAAAAAATTCATGTGACTGGTATAGGAACATTTTGGGTTATGTTGATGAAGCACAGTTCTCATCATAGCCTGCTAACCCTTTCTAAATTTCGTTTATACTTCCTTGATCTCAACGTTCGGGCCTCAAACGCTTTCTAAAACTGGCACCAACTATGCTTTGCCGGAAGTGAATTCATAGCAAATTGCGTTTACCTTATGTAGATGATTTTCAGAATCGCAGCTCAATGCTTACATTGGCAAACAGCTCAATGAGTTCAGATCATTGGTAGCGACTGGAGCTGCATACAAACTCGATGGAAATTTACCAAGCACATTATCAATGTTTGAACTGGTATAGCATTTATACATGTTCACATTGGATTCTTCAGCTCATGATTTCGAACACCATATCAGAAGCGAGCCTGTTTGGATACACTGGGATTTTAGCTTCTCTTCTTTTACGAATTTCTATTTTATTTCTCATTTCTGATTTTGCGATGGGCCCAGCGTCTGAAGCTCCACGCAATCCAAGGCCGTTCGGCATAGGGTCAACGTTTCTCAACGGGAAAATTTTCTAGGACGTCTAGTTTTTTTGAAATGGCTTTTTGGATGCTGTAAAGGTACGTGCATGGAGCCCATAAGTATCGTTTTTTGCCTTTGTGCAGATTTTTGTAGGAGAAGCAATTTTGTTCTGGAGCTGAAGTTTTCACAATCATCAAATGAAGTGATAGAGTACATATTATACTATGCTCACTCACGTATCGAAGGTTCTAGCGAGAGAGGTTTTGAAAGAAAAAAATGCGAAATCCCCATAAGAATGACACGTTGTCAATGGTGTGTGTTGGAGGAACTTGAGTCTTATAGGAGATGTCTAACACGGTCGTGTGTTTGAGCTTCTGGGACTCTCGCTGGCACTGGAGGGGAGGGGGGTTGGTGTTTGACATTTCGAGTTAGCATTCACACGGAGAAAAAAGCATCAGCGCCAAAATGGATATCGCATTTGCTATCAGACTCGCCACAACTCTCATAGTGGGCCTCTTCGAATACTAGTTTGGAAAATGAATCTCTTTTCCATAAGGGAGCGGCTACCCTTATGATGAAGTTTCAGAGTGATCGACGTTTTGTCATTACTGGGCTGCGCCTTCACGCTCCTGACGAACGACTAGAAGATTATGCGATGAAAAATTGAATGTTTCCTACAAAAGAGTACTTGTGTGGTCCGTGGTTTCTTCCACTAGTCCGTTTTTGTCAAAAACTGGATCTGGTTTAGGATCGACGTATGATGCCAGGTTGCTTGGGGACTTCAGCGAAAGTGCGAATCATAATTCGGGCGTACCGCTTGCGTACATAGCACAGCTCGTGGTCGAGCTGGTCGCCAGCGTGTATGTTGTTGAATGAAGCGACTACGACAACGAGGGAGCGCATCGGGGAAGTATATATGCGTCACACGAGCAGTTACTTAGCTGCTTAGAAAGGAAGGTGTGGCGCTTCAACGACAAAAGATGCGCTGGTTGCTGAGCAGGAGTTCGGAAGCACTCCACCCCCGAAAGCGATCGATCCGCCTACTAGTTGGTGAGTTGGTGAAATGGCTGCGTTGCCAGTGGCGGGACATCTGGAGCAACGCCACTGTAGCTTGGTTTAGCATGGTGCCACCAAACGCTTTGCAGTACACTCCTTCATAAGTCCGCTTTCTGAGCTGTTTCCTGTCAATGATTGAAAACCAACGACCAATTAAGGGGTCGCGTTCAGGTTCAACCGTATCATTGATTTTTTTGGAAATTTCTTACGAACTCCCCCTCCCCCATGGGCGATTTGACACGATCCCCTCTGAGACCAAAGGAACCGATAGGTGAAATAATAGGTGGAATAACCTAAAAACTAGAGGTAGCAAAGGAATAGGAACGTGTATTGATAGCGTTTTGGAATGTTGACTTGCGCCCTGACGATGGAGCGCATTTGCTGATCGGGAACAGGTGGCGAACGGCGGTATTGACATGTAGACGAATTTTTCTTTGTTGAATTTTAGGTACTTCGGAAGATTGCGGTGGATGATTGATGATTGCACTACAATTTTTACCTTCCGCGTTCTACCGCTACTTCCTTTATATTCTAGCTTTGCGCCGATGTTATTTGATTTGAAAAACTCAAATTGTTCTCTCTCCAATCATGCCTCAATTTTCTTAAAAGCTCATTTAGAAGGAAGTGTGGGTTTAAAGATGCTATATTATAGTGCTGCTATTCCTGCAAGTCCTCCTCTTCATGACTGCGTCTATGCGGGGAGACCAGACCCTCCGTATCACCATCAATGATCAATGGGGATATTACCAAGAATCCCACTGCCGACCACCGAGAGAGTAAGACCTTTCCCCCCCCCTGAAACCTAAACCAAGTACGACCCCCTTGCTGGTACTTGTCCCAACATAAGGTTGACCCTGGTCCCGTTTCGGGTTTTCTTGACGGATTTCTCTGCTTTTTCCGCCGCCGACGTATCATTTAGATCCTCACATCCCCTCTGAACCCTTCTAGAACCTTTCGTAATCGCTGCTTTTGAAACGAACATTAGTCCTATTAGAAAACTAAACCTGAAAAAGTTTGGGCACCCACACCAGAAGGCATGACTAGCTCGTTATTAAATTTTTCTTTTGCTACATTCATACAGGCCTTCAGATGAAGATTGAAGGCATAACATGGGCGCGCAGGTAAGACAGACGTTTCAGAATGGCTTAGAATTCTTTGCTGCGCCTTCTTCAGTGGATCAGAAATTTTGGAGGCTCTTGAATCCCTCTCGTATTTTCGTTCATCCACAGAAAATCAAGCTGAAGACTCTTATGTAATATGCCCTCAAAAACTATGAACCTAAAAATCACCCTTTGCGGATTAGCGACTAAGTGGTCTGCCGAATTGGAATGTCCAGGGTAGAGTTCTTGAGTGGCTTGTCGTCCGTGTCAAACCCAGAGGTCTCAGTATCCAGGTGGGCTCTAAAGTAATTTTTTCATCACGTAATACGAAAATCGAAAAGGAGAGACGAGAATCATTGCTTCCTTCAGATATCCTTCACTCCCATTTGGTTTGGTTCCGAACTTAATTCTTTTTTACGTTGAAGTGCCTCTAAATGTAGCGTGCCAGACCATTTGTCGGTTTGATTTGAGGTTTGGCATGCTATGATGTGGCTGCCTCACTAGTTCTGAAACAGGTTTCACTAGGGAGAGTCATTTTATCCATCGCAGTATGCATATAAAGAAAAGATGGAGAAATTCGGAGAAAAATGGTTTGAGAGCGCCCAGCCGCGAATACTGTAGTTGATACTCACCCTCACCTATAGCCTTTTCAAACTGGGAAGTTATAATTTTGATTTTCTCTAAAACTTTTGCTTCGGAGGTAGCCCATTGTCTTGATCACGCATATGACATTCACCTTTGATGGTGGCTCGAAGTAGCACTATTTTAGTCCCATTTGGCCCCAATTAGGTGCCCGCTAGAGCACCATACATTTTTTACAATTGGGTAAAATGTCACGGTAGGCCGCTACCGTATTGTCTATCGTATGACCTCGTTGGGTAGGTCTGAGGCTGATCGCCAGCCGTGTGGTCCGCCTGGACCCTCCTTGACCTATATACACACTCGTCCCTGACTTACCGTCTGAGCACGAGTCCCTCTGTATACATAGCCCCAGTCAGTACTAGTTAGTTCGGTTCTATTCTAATTAGTCGGTGCTTATACTCTCGTCTGTACGAGAGTCTTCTATATTCTCTGCTTCGATAAAAGGATCCGTTCTCCTTGCAAGTCATGAATTAGTCGTGAGTCCCGACTTGACTCCGCCCGGTTCCGAGGTCGCTCATTGAGTTCGGGCTGTGTAAAAGGGGAGCCATCCGCTACTTGGGGGTCAAGCCGACTTGAAGCAAGGACGTGAGCTTGGATCGAGAACCGCTAGTGGGAGCGAGATCGAATAGGTTACAGTCGTGATTTTCGATCGAGGAGAATTCGAGTGTCGACCTTCGGTGTGAGCCGTGACTTCGACAGTGTATCTAGTAAGTTGATAGTCGATAGTTAGGAGGAATAGTGTCGATCTCCGACTGGATATCACAGTCGCGATCTTCGATAAAGTGAACAGTGGTGTCAAAGTCTGGGGTGAGCCGTGACTTCGACGTTGTAACTAGCGAGAGGGATTCTATTGACAGTATCGAACCCTGACTGAACACTATATTCGTGGGAGCGAAGTAGAGTTAAAAGTCAACTCCGGTGGTATAAGCCGTGACTTGGGAATTATAACTAGTGGAAGAATTGGCCAGGGCGCATTTGAACGAGGAGGAACTACTTCGTACCTCGTCGATTATGAAGAGATGCTGAACGAAAATTTATGTGACATTTTCTTGAAAGATGTCGAAAGGCTATCAAATAAGTTGCTAAACCATGTGACTACTATTGGTCTCACCTGTGATAATGAGCTGGCGGAATCGATGCGCACAGATGATCCCAGAAGAAAGAGTGTTGTAGCGTTAGAAAGAGAGCAAGTGGCGTTAGCAAAAGAAATCGCGAAAGCAACACTTGCTGAGATAAGCGAGCTAAGCAGGCCTAAAGCAGCAGAACGTGTTTTTGAGCTTCTAAGAGAAGGAAAAGTGAACAGTGTAAGTCAGCTCCAGGAGCACATGAGTAAATGTGCGGCAATGACTGAATCGATGGAAGAGGTATGCGGAATACTGCACTGTCGCGACTCAGAAGTGATTATGAGAGTAAGGGAGTTGTCCGCAGCCTTTGTGGTAGAGAAGAAGGCAGCCGACGAGCATCGACTGCAACTTATTCGGAAAGACTCACAGATCGAGCAATTGCGCCAGGAGATCGACGGGTTAGAGCAGCATAAAAAGGCGGGTGCCCTCGCGGATAATGATGATAGCAACGGTGCAGCTCAAGGAGATTCTGGATCATTGAGGCAGAATGATCCACAGAAACGCATCATTCGAGCAACCAGTCGTTACAGAGGAGTGCTCCAAGGAGCTGGATGCCATAGAGACACGGTTGCGGAACATGTCAAAGAGTGGCACAACCATCGTTCCCAGCCAATACTACTTAGTTCTCACTAAGTGATTATATCCGCACAAAGTCCTCACTACATGCAACCTTTTTGTAGTAGGCAAGGCGAATGCTTCAAAGGTTTTGTGAATTCCTTTGACATGAAGCATCCCAGAGAGAAGTGATAAGATTCTAACAGAGTAAAACTATTTCAAAGTTTTCTCAGAAATAATGCCTTGACAATATTCGAGACACTGCTAATAGAGGTACGGGAAGGTACGTGCGGTGGGATCATTGAAGCAATAAAGGCTAGAATACGCATAGATGGAAACACTCAGCGTGTTAAAGCTTCAGCTGATCTGCGCTTACTAGCGATGAGACCCGGACAGCCCCCAAGCGAATTCTGTTATGCCTTAGAGAGTTTAGCAAATAAAGCGTACCCAGATATGCCCGCGGAAGCGACTTCGCTGCAAAAAGCCGAGATTCTGCGTAGGCAGCTAGCTACCTAGGATGGATATTGCTGCATTACTGAGCCCTTGGAGAGTAGTAAGTGTGAAGAGGCTTATGAAAAAGTGAAGGGAGCAGCTCTGAGGTTAGAGAGAAGCCTAAAAACAGCTGAAGAATGCAGACTGTTAGAAGAAGGAAGAAGTGAGTTCAGACACGGGCACCATGCATTTGATAGACGAGGTGTATCAGTTGTTGATAAAAGCCCGGGACGTAGCTCGACGAGCGACTCGGAGCGAGCGCCTAACCCACGTTAGAAGGCAAGTTACAAAGTTAGCCATTTGTCCCAAAGGAGAAACGAGAGCGAGGTCCACCAAGGTGTTATAACTGTGTATCATGGGGCATTTGGCAGTAGATTGTCGTGATAGACTTGGTCCGCAACAGGCCACCCCAACAAACTGACTAAACCCACAGCAAAAGACGCAACCTACGCCTCCCTGGTAGAGTAGTGGGTGTGCACATCGTGGTGGGAGCCGAAAGCAGAAATATGTGAGTTTTTTGGGGAGAAGCCTCTTGTAAGTATTACGCTATGTGGAATCGGAGCAAAGGCTCTTTTGGATACCGGTTCCCAAACAACCATTATTCCAGTGAGACTACTGATGAGGGCGATAGATAGAAAGGTCGATCTGGATGGCAGAATTTACGACGGATGGTGTCGATACAAGCCCGCTCGGATTGTTCTCCCGCGGCTCAGCAGCTCGTACGGGTTTGAAAGTGGTATGGTTTTCCTCGCGGAGGTAAACCGCAAAAGCAGATCTGATCTCAGATGATCGATTCTATCGAATTTCTCAAATCCGCAGCACTTCCCATGAGAAAAGAATTGCGGATTCTTCTACTAATTATTGATTCGTCGCAGGAGCCATCGTCTGGACCGGAAGCTCAGTCAAGGAGCTCTAGCAGAGTGGCATACTCGAGTGATGTAATCAAAGAATACGACGCGTTACGAACATATAGCAAGGCAGAGTAGACCTACCTTCATTGGAAGCTGCTGCAAAGAGCCGCTCTTCCCAAACGCGCTCGTATTTCAAACAAAAGAAGGAAACACTGAAGCAAGTCACTGGAGGAGTTCCGAAAAAAAAAAAACTAAAAGCGCACCTTCAGGCTATTCAGGAATATGCACTACAGGACGCAGTCTATGGTAGCGCCACAGATGTGTCTGCCTCAAATTCCGAATCTTCAACACCCCCAACGGATGTTCCCGTCAACATCGACCACGCCCCGATCCAGCTGGCAACGTGGACAAGAACATGGAGCACGTCATTCCAGCCCCCAGTGGGCCCTTAGTTGACCCCTAGTAACCCCACAGTAGGCTATTAGTATATCCGCCTATATCGTTGTAATTTCGAGCAGTTGATCATTGATATTGTTGTTTGTTATGAACTAGGTTGTTCCGTTACATTGTAGCGCTAAAGCGGCAGGGACGCCGCTTTCTGTGGGTGGAGGCATGTCACTGTAGACTGCTACCGTATGGTCTACCATATGACCGCGGCGGGTAGGTCTAAGGCTGATCGACAACCGTGTGGTCCGCCTCAACCATCCTTGACCTATATACACACTCGTCCCTGACCTACCGTTTGAACGGGAATCCCACTGTATAAATAGCCCCTTAGTCAGTACTAGTTGGTTCAGTTCTATTTTAATTAGTCTGCTGCTGACACTCTCGTCTGAACGAGAGTTACACTGCCGTGCAGTGAAGTATTCGTTTTCACTTTTTTGAACGTAACTCCCTCAGAGCTCAAGCTTTTGGGGTGATACCTAACCCTTTATCACTGGGAACGGTCGATGCCATATTCGGATATTGTATGCCAACTCCCATTTCCATTTGTCATAATTGGTGAGTTTTCGTGTGAAGGGTTATGCGAGTTTCTGCTGTTTTGAGTCACTTTCGAGTTCATTATGAACTACTAGGGCCATATCAAGACATTCGAGAGTTCGTGACTTGCCGCAGGACGGGGCCGACGATAACATCCGCAGCTCTCATGAAGGCTCAAAACCTAGCAAGGCTACCCTACTTTAAGGAGTTCCAATACGATGTGTTCAAACGATCTGGGGAAGATTCAAGGACACCGAGCCTGCCGGAGTCAGAAAATATCCATGCGCAGCGAGAATGTCTTCTCGTCTCGTGCACAGAAACATTGTTTGGCTTGCACGTAGTGGTCTGCATCTCACTGCAGCCGACATCCGCCGCCAAGCATCGACTCACGAGGGTCCAAACCTATCCGTAGACACCGTGCATGTCGTCTATGAGATGATGGTCTATTCGGACATCACCCAGTGAGGAAACCGCTGACTACCGCCAGAGACCGCGAGGCGCTCTCGATTGGGCTTATGCTCACAAAAACAGCAGTGGCGAAAGGTCGTCGGTGAAGAGAGGCAGCTTTGCGGTGACGGTACATGACAGCTTCTGTGGCGAGGAAGTTCGTCCCTTTCATCATATCGAGGGTGACATTGATTTCAAAATCTACTTCAACATCATGGAGACTATTATCTAGCCGTACTGCCCAAAGTGGGTTCATTTTACAACAGGACAATTACCCAAAGCACAAATCGAAGCTGTTCACTAAGTGGTTCCACGACAACATCGTCCCTTTGCTGCTGTAGCTATCGCGGTCCCCCGACTTCAAACCTATCGAAGATCCATGGGATGAACTCGAGCTTCAAGTTAAAGACCCCGTGGCTCACAGGGAGCACGAGAAGTTCCCTCAACTGACGACCGCATAGGAGAACATCTCCTAGGACAAGATCGGCAAGCCCAACAAGTCCATGCCACGCTAATGTCAAGCAGTCATAGACCAAAAATTTTCTGTAACAAAGCGTTGAGTTGTGGTTGCTATATCTGTTGTTACACAGGTTGTTGTGCTGCTGGTTTAGAAATTTGGAAGGATTGAAGTTCGAATAAGTGAAATGATGTTTGACGAAAAATTTTTAAAAATTCTAAAAAAAGTGTTCCGAGCCACCTAGACTGCTACTGACCACCACTCCCTTATCACATTTAGTTATGTGCATCAATGGTGAAAAATTTAGAGCAAAAGCTTGAGTTCCGAGGTAGTTACGTTCAAAAAAGTGAAAACGAATACTTCACTGCACGGTACTGTATCTCTGTTCACTGCTTCAATAACAGTTCGTTCATCCTCGTCGTCACCTCACGCTCTAAGAAAACCGACTAGGATCCGCTCTCCCTGCAAGTCAGGAATTAGTCGTAAGTTCCGACTTGACCCTGCCTGGTTCCGAGGTCGCTCGTTGAGTCCGGGCTGTGTAAAAGGGAAGCCGTACGCTACTTAAAACCTGCTGGGAGCCATTTAACGCCATCTTGCGGATGCTTGTCTGATCTGCAATTTTTTTTTTCAGCGCGGGTATCGGTATTAGGTGATAGTTCATTCCCTTTTGGCATTCGTAGGAATTCTCATGGAAAAATAAGTATATTTCTAGGTTCCATGCACGTGCCCACATTCACATAAGCCTTTTCAGCCAGAAAGAATTGGCTCGGTTCTTTCGTATGGCGCTTCTTACCCTAGCGCAATGCTCCGCCTTTTGTATCCATCCGGATCGCACAATAAGCGGTCTTTTCTTCGGTTAGGAAATGTTGAGAGCGTTACCCCAACTTTTCGCCTAATCATGTGCGCCACCATTACTGCAGCGAGTACGCCTTTCTTTGTTAACTCTCAATTAGGCTCGCACTAGGAAGCCGTTATATCCAGTTATAGGGTCCAACAATGTTCCCATTCGAAATCATATTTTATTCCAAATGTGGCATCGTCGCGAAGATGATTTAGTGAACTTGTTTATTCTTTCATTTACTCACCTTCCCATTCGTCCTACCGTATTTGACCTCTGCTGAATCCTTGTACAAAAATCAAACAAGATATGAAAGACTTGTCCTTTGTTGACTTTTGTGACTCATCCAGTAGGGGTGCATTTGACAACAGGTCATATCGGCTGACTCATCCAGTAGGGGTGCATTTGACAACAGGTCATATCGGGTTAAGTAATCCAATTCATCACAAAGGAAGTGAAGCTTTAGGGTGGGTTTGAAAGCGGAAGCAAGACGGTTAATGCTTGGGGTCAACCGTGCATTGCGCAGATTTCAAAACTTCTACGCCCATCACACTTTTTAGGGGATCTTGATACCAGTCCCTTCTATCACCATAAGCCTCAGAAGACTCCCCCAGTATGACTCCAGTCCCCCACCCCGACCACCACCCTCACCATCATGACTGTTTCTTTAGTATTTGGTTCCCTTCTGAGACCAACCCACATAGGCTAGTACGCATTTTTGCTCACTTTTTACCTTTAGAAAAGCTTCGAATTCTTCCTATTTCTTCCTTCTTCTTCCTTCTTTCACGAGGATTTTTACGAAACTGCAGAACCTGTGAAATGCTACCTTCTCCTGCCGTCGCACTCTTTTCATTTCACGAAATATGACCCCAATTTCTTCCACCTTCTGGACTTCACCAACCCAAAATACGACTCCACTCGTAGAGTACTGCGCAACGCACGGTTGACCCTTTCATGCACCCCTTCCCTTACTGGATGAGACCTAGGAATTTTCAAATGCGTTGGAACTGAACAGGTATTACACTTATGAGGTGTTACCGGCTTAAGTAGGCAATTTGTTTCGGAACTTCAAGACGTCAATGATAAATTTAATAATAAATTTTTCAGAAACCGAGTAGCAGATATGAGATGCTGGCTCAACTAAATTCCCGAAATTGTACCAGAGGAAATCTTTTCCCCCCATTCGGTGCTTATTCGATGAACTTCTACGCGTGAGTGATTTCTGCATTGAAAACAGCCCTCATTTCTGATGCATTTCTTTAGAACAAGCTCCTTACCTTCATCCATAACTAGTGAAGATGTGGCAGATGTCGCGCTTGGTCAATGGAAGTTGGAGCCGTACAAATATGGAATAGGAGACGACGTGAAGTACACTGACACAAAACTGCAGGATTTTGCGAACGTGAGTTTTCAGTACCCATCACTTATCGAAAATTTACAACGGAAGGTAATCTAGTAACGCATATGACGCCGAAATTAAAAATTTTTGTCGCACTAAGCGATCAGATGACCGAAAAAAAACTCCACACGTGGGTTTCAGCAAGTTCTGTGGAAAAGGCTGGTTTTGCATGTAGTGAGGCGATACAAGTATGTTATAATCGCGATAAGGGCCTTTGTAAATAGAAAAAGTCCTAGTGCACACAGAGCTGGCAATCGAGGGGTGACGACGAAGACACCAGCGACCAGAAGGCATTATTACCTGTGACTACGCACTTTTTGATATGGAGGTCACAATCTCGACTTGCTCAGAAAATCCGCCCTTGGGGATAGTTTTACCTCCACATGACAGTCGCATCTGCAACGTGTAAATGCATCATTAATGCGCAGCGTATGTTAAAGTGTGGCAACGTTCAGAAAGTTTAAAGGGAGATTCATAGTAAATCAAACCAAAAACAAGGGTGGCGATAGGTTTATAACAACAGAGATCTTGCTAACATTTCCCTGGAAAGCAAAGAAAAATTGGCGAGAATCTCCGATTTCCCGGATCGGTTAAGCCCACACCTTTCATCGTTAGGTCATCCCACCACACGTGGCAAAACAGCCGTAGCGATTTTGTTCACAGATAAGAAGAGCACAGAGTACCGTGCAGTAAAGTATTTATCTCCACTTTGTTGAACGTAGCTCCCTCACAATCAAGCTTTTGGGTGAAACCTAAACAGTGGGTGGATCGAATAGTTGGTGACATTATACTTGTGTAACGGTGCAACAGCCCCCTTTCCGATAGAAAAATGGTGGTGCGGTCGAAAATTGTAGGCCAACACCCATTTCCACTTGTGACAATTAGTAAGTTTTTATGTAAAGGGATATGTGTCTTTCTGCTGTTTTGAGTCATTTTCAAGTGCATTATAAACTGCTCAGGTCATATCGAGCCTTTTGGAAGTTCGTAACTTGCCGCCGATGCCAACTTTCGGAGCTCCCCTAAAGGGTTAACATCTATTGAAGTTACGCAACTTTAGGGAGTTCCAGTGCGATGTGTTTAAACAATCTGGAAAAGATTCAAGAACATTGGGTTTGCCGAAGTCAGAAAACACCCACGAGCAGCAAGAATGTTTCTCGTCTTGTCCACAGAAACACTGTACGGCTTGCAAGGAGCGCTCTGCATCTCACTGCAGCCCATTCGCCAAGTATCGACCCACGAAGGTGCAAACCCATCCGTGGACACCATACACGTCGTCTGGGAGAGGCTGGTCTGTTTCGGCGTCACCCAGTGAAGACATAGCTTCCCGTGAGAAATACTACAGCCAGTTGCTTGAATGTCAAACTTAATCATGTATTTATAAATAGTGCAAGAACGACTTTCCTTAGTTTTGGCATGAAAGTTCCAATGATGTGTAGGAGTGTGGTAGAATCCATGTGATTTGTAGGAATTTGTTGTTTTTGGGACACCCCTGACTGCTTCATCTACCTTTTAAAAAGGAGCGGTGACTGCATGATGGCAGGGGTAATCATCCGCTGCCAAATCTGTGGTAGCGAATACATGAGTGAAACGGGCGCCCTTCGCACATGGATTAAGGAACACTGGATGGCTGCAAAAGTCGCGCACTCAACCCGCACTACAAATCATCGAGCTCAGTCCCATGGGGGTTTGCACAGTGTCGGTTACCATCTTGGCTCTGGTAACGGCGACCAACGCGCGGAAAACGCTGGATGCGTTTGGATTGCTCCTAGGGATTCGAAATAAAGAAAAGAAGAGAGTGTGGCAGTAATCCATTTCGTAATCTCTGTGTTTTGAGTTTCGGTGAGGTCAGGGGGTGGAGGTAGGCTTGCTAATTACACGTGAGAGTCTGCTTCTTGGGTGGTCGATCTTGCACCTCGATGACAAGGATCTAGGCATACCGCAGCCTCTCCGATCCATCGACACCGGTAGTTGGTTTGCTATTCTGAAGAAATTGTATTTGAGACTATTTGACCCATGGAAGGATCGATGTGGATTGCTTTTTGATTTTCTGGCTCTGGCGAAGGCGAAAAGGCCGATACATAAGGCTAATAAAGGCTTCTGTGATCTTGGACAGTCTATAACAAATTCCCACGCATGGATTTATGCTCTTTCCGGAAAAAAAGCGGAACGAGAAGCAAAGAAAAAAATTTACGCAATTAGAGGATTCCACGATAAGAACGTAGGCCAAGTGAGGGGAAAATTGCCTAGTTGGGAGAGAGGCAGACCTCCTGAGGGTGCGGGCCGACGTGAACTTGGTAGCGAAAGACTTGATATCGACGATCTATCATGGCTCACTCTTGGTGCAGTTGGCGTGGTACGCCCACCGACCCTCGTGCCAGAGCGTTAGCGTTGAAGAGGGCACGAGAGTCGCATGATTGCGGGCAAGAAAAGGGATTCCAATTCTTTGGTTTAGGGCCATCTCTCATGGTTTTTTTCTTCATTCTTGTATCACTGACTATCTTTAGTTTAATTCGAAATAGGTTTCCTTTTCAGCGTTAACTCCGATTTGAGTAGTCCAAAAATTTGTCCAACCCCGCTGAATCACAGCCGTGTATCCAGACACTATTGAAATTATTATTATTAGACACTATTGATTGCTTTTCTTTCCAGATTATCTATTATAAAACAACTGAATACGGATGCCATTATCAAGTGTGCACGAACAATATAGCGATGGTTCCAGTAAGCGTGTTGGCTTGCGTGTTCAACAACGCGTGAGTTCTTATTTGCGCGAACTTAACATGAACACGACACCAAGCTCATCAGGCAAATGCCTCAGTGCGATTCAAAAAGAACGTACTAGGGGCTTGCTGTAAAAACAATAACGACCACCGTATTTTATTCCGCGCAAGCGCTTAGAATGCTCACGAGGAACCATCTAAAAATTTTGAGCTATTGAAGCCTTTAAATGTAGTTTTACTCTTGGACTCTTCAACGTTTCTTCCAGTTGGCTTCGTCAAGTGAAGTCCGGGAAAGTTGTTTGAGTGTTTGGGAAAATCATGGCTTCGCTCATATCTCAATAGGTTCTCTTTTTACACCTGGAGGTATTTCCAGAGTTCCCTCCCGGCACAACCGCTGTGGTTAGGTGTGTGTAAGTTTTTTATCAGCGCAACGGATGTGTTGATTTGTTTGATCTGCTGGCCTTGTTTTGGTCTACTAGACTACTTGCACGTTTCTTTAGAAGCTAATCGCCCGCTGTAGCTACTGTTATGTTTACGAGATATTCCCCTTCGAGATAGCACATCACGTACCTTTGCAGCAAGTTTCATTAAAGGGAAAGTTAAAGGGTAAAATAGAGGACGAAGAAGAGAAACTGTTTACGAGAAGGTGAGACAGTCACTCTAAGGGGTGCGGCGATGCAGTTTCGCAGCGAGAGTTCGCCTTCAGCGGCTTAGCAGGGTCGTACCGTACTGTGCCGCTGGCGGCTCTACACGCCTACCAAATCTCTTGCCATCCTTATCTGCGTATTGCAAGCTTGAACTTTGCGATATTCAAAGCAAGCTAAGCCAGCTGAAGCAGTGGGTGTTTCGCCAGCAGAGATGGTAATATGACAGCAAGCCCCAATGGGTGAGGTTCACCTATTGGGGCTTGCTGTCTCTGCCGAGCTGCACGTTCTAATGCCTCCGTATATTGCTCGGGTAGACTGTGCACTCCTCGACCCTAGTGACCCCTTTTCAAGTCGGTCGGAACCACGACTTCTGGACAGCAAACAATCGGGAATGATCACACGTGTCTTTCGAGTCACCTGGTCCAACTTGTAAGAATTCCATCTTCCTAGCGTACAAAATTTCTCCATGACTTAAAGAAAGGACACATGGTGCCTTGGGAGGTTTGAAGGTCTACTGCACTTTGAGAGTACTGGTGCAGGGTTGCCTTCCAGAAGCTCTTGCATGCGTTCACTATGGTCATTGGGTGTTCGCAACGTGGTTAGTTTTCAGGGTCTAGTCACCCTGGCGGCTCCGAAACACTGTAATAAGATAACCTTTTTGAGCTGGTGTGCCCCTCCACATTTGCAAGTACTCCGACAGGCTCCCCTCGTTGAGTGAACAAGACGGAATTCGTAAAATAGACAGGGACAAGTAGGTGTTGAAATGGACGGCATTATTTCTCCCTGGAGTCGCCTACTCACGGCCGAATTTCATAATATGAAAGGACACTAAGGTCGCTTTATACTTCTTCGCGAAAAGCAACACAGCCATATTCTGGGAAAGACGGCGTGGGTATGAAGAAATTGGCATTAATTTAGACTCAACCTAATACATGTTAAATAACATCCAAAAAATCTAATTGATACTAATGGCTGCACAAAAACCTGTTATTTTCTAATGATTCACAGTTTCTTACGATACTTTACTTTTAGACCGCAGATGAATGAGCCACTGTACATGGCGTCTACAACTGGTCGAGTGGATGGTTGCAACTTCGATAGCGACTGTCAGGAATATGTACCTTTCTCAAAATGCACCGCGACAGCATCTACATCAAATTCCTATAGAGGCCTTTGTTACACGACCAATGTGACAACTTTTATTAGTGAGTTTTGTAATATCTTCTGCTTTCATTACCCATTGCCAATCAGGGTCAACTAAGCGTTGCGCGAATTTCAAAATTCTTACGACCCTCCACCTTTCGAAGGGTATCAGTATGACCCCTCTTTTTTCACCTATTTATACCTTTTGCATCTTTTATTCCCATTATCGATGTATGGGCCGTCACCGACATGGAAAGGTGGTGGACAGTGGGAAGTTCACGCGCTTTGTCTCGCTCAAACAATGGAAATCGAGGCAACATGAAAATTTACACATAAATTAAAGGATTTCCTAAAATTTTGCATCAGTCTTCGCATGGTTATAATCGCAGCAATTCTCTGCTTACAGAGACCTACCAACATCCCCAACATTCGGATCTCCCTTTTTTATAAACTGGAAAACTAAACCTTGCGTGTAAATAAATACATTACTATACGAACCCTTTCGTTTGAAAGGTTATATCTTTTTTTGGACGCGTCATCATAGAGACGGGGTACAAAATTCAAGTCGAACTTGTTTTCTTTCTAAAAAGTGTTTGGACTCTTACAGATCTTCACTTCTTTTCACAGATTATCGGAGCGAATTAAAAACTCGAACATGAGCGCTGTATAAGAAGTACCGCAGCTTCTTTCAAGGCTCACTCTCTCAAAAACTAGTTCCGTCTTTCAGGGGTTTGTGGTGTGGTCCGATTCTTGAGAACGCGCGAGTTTTCGTCATTCAGACGTCCATAACTTCCTTCATAATTACCTTTTTGCAGATTTTAAAAGCTTTCAAGGAACCAGAAGATAAGAGCTTACAAATATATTTTGAAACCTTTCTAAGATCATACTTTTGATGAAAAATAGCCTTTTTGTTCCGTTTTTTCTCTCTAGGTTTTTTCTCGGTTATTATGCTGGAACACGAGTTTTCAACCTTCAGGAACATTTGACTTTCTTTAGAGCCGGTATAAAAGAGCGGTAAAGACAAACGGAATCTACAAGGTCAGCCTTTTATAGCATATGCTGAATTCTCCTGAAAACTCTGAAATACAAACCCTTTCCTTTGCCAGATTTTTCAATAATGACTCAAGAAATCAACCCGCCAAGTTTGAGTCCATTGCACTTCCTTCGACTTTTGTTTGGTCTGGAGAATCTGTTTGCGCGTTTTCGCTCGACTATATGGTGATTTTGGCAGGACTTCTTCGAGATGAGCCATTCAATCGTCCGTGGCGAGTAGTCGCAGTGGTAGTTAAAAATCTCTCCTCATCTGCCACTTTGCCATGCCTCGATACCATCAAATTTTGTGGCTTATGCTTGAGCTACGACCCCTCACATTCCACTGGATTTATGCGACTCCCTCGTTCATCTTTGCACAACGGGTGGTTGACCCTGTTGCTGACTGCCGCAATGTATCCTTGTACATTTTTCCCGTTTTTCGCTTTGCTTTGCTTTAAATTGCTTCAGTCAGTTTTATCTCATCTAAGCTGGGCGAAAACATTCCGTGCAGTTTTTAAAAACTTCTAGCTCTATCCACCAACTGGGTCGCCTTTCATTCCTAACGTTTTCTTTCGAAATTATTCTTTTCGAAGATACGACATACTCCATGAGTCGGTTCACATGATTCTCTTCAAAATAGGAATGGAAGTAGGTCGTGATTTCAAGGAAGCACTTATCACAGATTACCAACAAATATGCAACTGTTCAGAAAATTCTTGTACCGTAAGCGAGAGCATTGAAGATGATGAGGGTGGTAGTGGGTTGTCAGACGTTCCCAAGGATTAGCAAAGTACTATGTACTGATCAGAAAGCGTGCACAGGACTTTTGAGAACGTTACATCCAAGCTGGGTGTAATTTTGTGGTTCTCAGCTGTGATAGTTGGAAACTTTGAAAAATATACTGATAGCAAATCACCAATTTTAATTGTCGTCTCCCAATGTTCAGATAGTTTTATGTGATGAAGGTAACGCGTATTCAAGTGTAACATGCAAGGTAGAGCGAACCTTTCGCTACAGCATACGAAGCTTGCTGAATGGATCGTCCACCATCATATTCAACTGAAAAGTTCGTAAAATCGAAATTGAACTAACATCTTCTCAATCTAACGGTTTTCGATTCAGTTTTACGTGTTCTGTTTTAGCCGAGGTACATGCGTTCAAAGGTTGGTGTCGAATTACTACAGATTTCTTAAATACCTAATTATTGAATAGTATGGTCTCCCCCATATAACGTATGCGGTGTGGAGCGGTTTGCATGATTGCTAAACTGCATAGGAAGAGTGCCTTGAAGAATTCTGAATCATTCCAGCACCCAGCTTCGAAGCCAGTTCTACACCAGTCGCTTCAATGAGCACCACAGTCCCCGCCACAGCCGGTTTTTTGACAACTGCTGAAGAAAGTGTAGCTCTCTCTTCCACATCGTTTGAATCAACTGAATTCAAGCCTGAAACAACCGAAGCAGCATCTACAACAACTCAGGCTACTGCTATGTCATCATCCAAGGCAACAGAGGAAACGACTGCGACCTCTGAAGCAGCTACGACAACTGAAGCGACGACTGTGGCATCTACTACGACAACACCGATATCTGCAACAACAGTACCGCCAAATCCCATGACAGAAGCGCTTCGCTTGAAGGTCATCGATATGCACAATTATCGCAGGTAAAACCTTTATGTTGATGTAATCCACAATTTTGCCTCCTTCTCTTTCCGCACAATCAGCCCGTGGACTGATGTGTACCAACCGCAAAGCGATGTATTTTTCGCTCAATTGGTGCTGTCGCGCGTTCCGTGAATGAGACTTGCAGGGCTCTGTTGAATAACTCTATAGGCCCAGCTAAGGATTTTTGGCCAAAATTTAGCCTTTTGTCGTCAATTAGCAGTACAAGCGCGGAGCAGATGCAGATGTGGCGGGAAGGTTAATCAAGGATAAGGCGCTAAAAGCCAAGTTAGGAGCATTGGCGCCGCACCAACTCCACTGAGCCCGCTCACAATACATTCGAGTTTCCAAGCACCGCGTGGGAAAGCATAAAGTTCAGCTGTTGTTCGGATGGTCGTAGGAGAATATTTAGTGAATTTCAACTGCGAAAATCAACACAAAAGCCTGTTATGCACTGGCATACTGGATGGTGGCATACTACTATGGAGAACGTTGCCATTCATAGTAAGAATCAGAAATATAAGATGGAAACAAACGGAAAAGAAAAACACAGATAAGCAGAAGAAATAAGTAAAGTGCAGCAGTCACTTTTGATTGCTGAGTTTCGCCAATTGATGGCATAAAGCCAGCAATCAAACCACGAACAACACTTCCCTATCACAGCCCACGCATGTAAGCAGCTCAAGAAGATGGTGGTATTATATTTTGAGCTCCTTTCACGGTTTGTCTTGCTTTCCTCTTCCAAGTCGATTCAATTAGCATCAAATACTTCATACGTAAAGGAGAAACTCTCTAATTTTATCCCGAATTTTGTTTTTGAGGAGGAGGTTTATGCAGTAACGGGAAGTATGCCTTTTGTAAAGGGACACCACACAACCATGCTAAGAAAGGGAGAAAAGGCTTGTATCACGGAGTGCAGTGAAAGGTGCGTCTATTACAATCTAGGGAAGCCCAGCCCTGCCCGGCGTCACATGCCATGTCGCGGCCCTCTTCCAAGACTCGGGCTACGATTGGTTGAATGTTGGTACTGTCATTGCTGTATTTTGATCCTCATTGTGAAAAAGCATTTCATGTTATACGGCCGTGTCCTCGAAATTCACTGCGTAAATCTACGATTTTTTTTTCCGTAGAATTTTTTTTGGCAAAGGCATTCTGCACTATTGTGAGGGTTGCCAGAGAGAATGTGAGAGCAGAGAGCATTCTCTATTCCGATGCGAACGCAACGTTACATTCAGATGTCACAAGTAGAGTCCCCAGAACAATTACTAACCCCAGCAGAGGAGAGATGGGTCAAAAAATTGTTCTCTCTGAAATCTTGCCTATGGGGTTATTGGGGATCCTGATCACGAATATGTAATATATCCATTTTTTCGCTGGAATTTTTTTATTTCAATTTTCCATTTTATTTTTTGCCAATTCATATTTTTATTTTTCTCGCTTCGCCAAACTGACGCCATTTTGTGCCAGATGGCGGCACCATTGACTCCACCGAATCAGTTGGCGTTATTCGGCGCCCATTTCCTGCTCATATGCACCTCTTCACCAAATAAATTGCGATCAGGATTACCTACACCTGGAGGGTGGAGGGCTTCATAATGAGTAAGCCGCTCATTTGTGATCTCACACACTTCAACTTTAGACACACACGTGCGTGGTTTACCTACTCTGGTGTTTCACCTCCTTCACAAAGCATAATGTAGACGCGATGAGTGAGAGAGTCCAGGAGTGCAGAAAATATGCGTTAATCAGCGCAAATGCCAAAAAAAGAAAGCCAACTTCGTAATCGGGACACCTAAAACCTATATACAAGTTTATAGCGAATTCGGTGAGAACTAGACATGGTGCCACTTGGCGCATTGGTACTATTTGGCGCTGAAGCGGCAAATGAATGACATATTTGTGCTCGGGACCTTCTATAACCCCATAGGTCCATAACCCCATAGGAAAAGTTTCAGCGAGAAATTTTTTCGACCCATCTCACTCTTAGGCCGACTTTGCGAATCGCGCGATTCGCAAAGTCTGACAAAGACTTACTGGGATTGTAATAGTAGGGCAATTATTCCAAGTCACTGCCGTAGCTTACGTCACGTGCAGCTACCGCCTTGCTGATTTTGTGAGGTCTCCCTTCGAGCCTTCCGACACGTACGGTATTTTCCGTAGACTTCGCAAATTCACGCGGAAATGTGATTTTGCGTTTTGTTTTTGCCACGGGTCGGTTCAACGTTGAAACCTTTGGAGAAGCTCCGTCAAGATTGCGTCATGCACTCCAGTTTTTTCAATAAACTGATTGCCAGTTTGTTATGCGTGCAGTACGTTTTGAGAAATCAAAAATTCGAGCGAATCCCACATTTTCGCAGTATTTTCTTGAATTTCTCGGGAGTCGGTTGAACGTTGACTTTCCAAATTGGAAACTCAGCAGTCAAACTGAGCTCGTCGAGCTCTATAGGATGCACCTCACAGGTTTTGAAATCGCTGCATCCAGGCTTGAGCCGTGCACTCGAGTTTAATCTCGAAAAGTAATTGCTTGCATGTGATGCGTACTTATGCAACCTGATCATTTCACTGGGAAATGAGTTTCATCATATGCCCTAGAATACGCCACGTATTCGTTTCAGTCTACTTCACTATGAGATTAAATGTATAGTTTTTGGTTATCTGAGATCTTCGTTTCATCTGAAAAGGCTGAATGACTGTGTTGTTTCTGCGTTCATATCCTTCTCCCGACTTTGAATGAGAATCCTGAATCACCTTCTAGCAGAATTAGCAGGACAATTATGAGACATCTTCCAAGTTTCCAAGAGATTTTTTGCGGAAACCAGAGAAGATAGCGACAAAATCTCTTGCCTTCTTTTCTGTAGGAATTAGATGTAGAAGCAACTTGGGGGTTTTGAAAGGAGTTAAATGCTTCGGTGAAGGATGGATAGGGTTTCTCATTCTCTGGGCCGTCCTTGATAGGTACTCGTCGCAGATTTCTCGCTAACCAGAACCTTTCGAAAAAGCTGCTGAACCTGTCGGAAAGAGTAAATCTTGTCCTATACAATGGTTTCCTAATCTTTTCGATTTTCTTTGTCAACTTAGAAAGTTATCGTTCAAGAAAATAAATTCAACGTCCTCGACAGGTCACCAACTCGGGGGGAAAAATTTTAAGAAAACTCAAAGCAGTTCAGAAGATGGAGGTCTCGCGTATTCAGTATCTGCATTCCTTTTCTGGAATGGTGCAATCTAAAATTATAGTCCGTCAAGTAAGTTGTAAATATAGTGATTTTTCCAACGCGGTGCGCTTTAATTGGAAGGCACACTTGACGCGGCCGTGATTGGTTAGTGCTGCTATGCCAGAGCGCGAAACTGCTCAACTGCCTGTATCCACTATCTCCTTCCCCTTTCCTTTCTGATCTATGTGGCATAGATTAAGCAGTTCTGAAACGTTGGAGGCAGAAGTTGGTTGGGGATTTGAACCGACATTCGCGTGCCAGCGCCTCCATCTCGTGCATCTGGAGCGAACTTTTTTTTTTATTGAATGATGAGCGGACGGTGAAAGGAGTGGTACCAGAATCTACCTTGAGGGGGTTATAGAAACATGCCCACTTCCTCGACACGACTTTCCCTCTGCTCATCGGAGCTGCTCTCTTCAACCCTGACGCTCTCTCTGCTAGATGATTAGGGCTCAGATAAAGAGAGGTGTCGTTCCGCGCCGATAGAGCGTCAATAGCGATGAGGGAGAGACCACGCTAAATTGCCGGGATCATACCTTCACCATAAACTTCGTGTCGGTCCGCACCCTTAGAAGGTCCGCCTGTCTCTCTATGAGACAGGTTCCCATTCTTCGGCATTTGTCCTTTTCCTTATCGATCCACTCCACGCCTGCCCCTTGCTGCCTGCAGACACGGCTCCTGCCGTTTGCAGAGAGGAGGCGAGCTTTGAAGACCTCAGCACTGCTTGGAGTCGCTTCAATCCACAATAGGAATCAACGGGCAAAGAGGGGGTTTCAATTCTCAGTTCTGGTCGTCCACCGACCACCTCCTGCTTGTCTCTAGAGGGCTGCCTTTTCATTCTTCTGTTGTCTTTCTCTTTATCGATTTTGGCCCATATGTTCTTCTGGAACGCGAGTTTCCGCATGCAATCTTCGCAACTTTCTCGAACATAGTCCTAAAAAACGGTGAAAATTATGGAGTGGAGTAAGATAATTCTGGCCTTATTATTGCCAGAATATTTCAGTAAGTCTCTAAAAGTCAATCCACCGAATTCGCTGCAGTTTCTCACACATCGACCTGTTATGCAAGCAATTGCAGCTGGAATATTCCAGTAGCACGTTCTCGCGGAAATGTGAAGTTTTCAGCGGAAACAACTCCTGTTCTGAGATGCGTTATACACTGTGGCCAGACGCAGAAGAGGCATTTCTGTTTTTGTTGCACCTCCCCAGCGTTATTTAGTCGCATACTACCGACCTCGCTGAGCCTAGCACAACAGACTGTTGATAAAGGTCATGGGACCTCACTCCGTCGAAATGTGTTACTTGCTTGGCGGCGGCGTGACGAGACAGGGTCAGAAACGAGAATTTAGCGGTCATGCATGCTTTCCCTGCCCAAATGAAGGTTTGGCAGCGGCTGTTGCGATGGCACGGATAAAGTCTGGAAACACGAGTGCTGATTAATTTCTAAAACAACACCCCTTACCAAATTTGTGGGTTCGCAGCGGTTCACAGTGCGGATGCCCAGTTGACTGCAAATGAACAAGGAATTAAGGATTACCGCCGGCGATCCTCTCAAAGGGGCCTCCTCCTGAAATGAGCGACGAGCATTTCGGACGGAGTAGCAGTTGCATTTATGTTAGTGCTGGCTCGTGCCAGCAATAGATGCAACTGCAATCGCATACGCCTTAAAGACATGAGTCAGTATTGAGTTAGCGTGCTATTATGCTTAAAAATTGGGCAAGAGGTGCAATGGGGAACGCAAGTGGGGAGAAGAAGCAAAAAGCACCATAGGAAACCCTAAATTCCCCTCATGAGGCCAACCGTGGACGATGGAGAGACAGTGTGCTGCAAGGAGAGGGGAAAGGCGAGATAGTACGTTGTACCCGAGAGGACGCAGAGAATTGATATACCACGCTGTCGTGTACAATGCGAGGCCTGCACTGTTGCCTCGCAGTTTTGAGTCGCGACAGTGTCACATCTCCTGCGCTTGGGACCCCTTTTTCTCACTCTAGGAGGGACTGGCTCTTCGGACCTAGTCATGATTTATGGCTTTAATACAAACAAAAGTTTACGCACGAATACAAACAAAAAACACGATGATCAAACGGCTTAACCATATAAAACCAATCACAAAGTAGGCAGCAATCCTTCGAATGCGGTGCTGTTCACACACAATCGCGCAAGGACTACGCAATCGCACAAGGACTCGCATTTAAGGTAACTCGTAAGGCTAAGATTAGTGGTCAAAGACCAGCTTTGTAAGACCCTAGCGCCGTTGTCGCTACTTTCGAGCCGCGACAATGACACATCTGTGCTGCATGTGGACTCTATCCCACCCAACGAATGATTCTTCGAGTTGACTCCTGCTGGGTGTTGCTTTAAGGAAGGGGGGTTATGCAGCCCACAAGTCCAGACGCTCAAGCACTGATTTACTAGATGATGCGAGCAGAGGCGACTATGCGCACGGGATAAAAATCTGCTTGTTAGCACGAAATACCACTCACGAAGGCATTCATTGTTTGCAGTACTTACCTGCGGCGTACTCCACATACCAAAGCGTTCAAAACAATAGATCTCGGGACTTCCTTGAAGGCGAGGGAGAAATCGCGAGAGGACCTAGGTGCATTATCCGATCTTCCCCTAGCGATTCTCCATTAATTCCTACTCGTCATCACCTGAAAACTATTAAGTTAGATTTCCGAATATCACATCCACATGGCATCCTTAGCTGTGAGTGAACCTGAGTAACAGGGATGCGCGAAACAGCGGGTGTATAAAAACTGGAAAACAAAGAACAGTTGGTGACATGGGTTATTGCTTAAAGGCGGATTTGACGACGAAAAGGTAGCTCATTTGAAATCTACATATTGGTGAACAGTCGACTGAGATGAAGAAGAAACCATGGACGGGCCTAGAGCTTGGGAAGTAAGACGCCTTTCTTGCCGTTGATTTCCGATTGATGCGAATCTCATCCTATCTCTCTCTCCCTCTCTCTGCTCAACGGCTTGAGGCTCAGACAGCGAGAATCCAGCGTATCGCGCTGAAAGCGAGGCGATAGCGCCACGGAGGGGATCACGTTAGATGGTCCCTTTCTGTCGCGAATGTCACGCAGGGGAAAGGCAAATTGGCGTCGGCGCATCACGATTCCCAAGGGCCAATGAATAATCGTGATGGTAGGCATCTGGGTGATAATGATATGACGATGCGAAGGTAAAATGAAAAAGTCATAAACCTTTATCAATACTTCAAATTCTTCTAGATACTGCTCAGATAGTTTATAGTTAGCCTTCCAGATCGAGACTTGCCCAAGGTCTAGTGCCAAATGCTGAAACAGGCAAGAATGCTCCTGCAGGAAGTAACATATACGAGTTGGTAAGCGCTTCTCTCATAACTAGCAGATTTTCTTCCTTTCAAACCATGAATTGCTTAGTTCCTATATCTACTTGATCCACTCACACCTTCTTTGCAAAGTAAAAGTAGAAATTTCTTAGAAATACAACTTGGATCTCGAAAAGGATGCTCAACAATATGCTAATACCTGTCCCCAAACTCCTTCCCCCGTGTCATCGCGCAGCTCTCAGGGCGAAACTCTTCAAGTGCTACAGTACGATCCTTCCAAGTCATATTATGACATTTTAGTCACGGTATGGTCGTTGCATTCCTTCCTGAGTTTATTGACAACTTTTTCGATGTGCACATATAGTGTATTTAGGCGCTACAATCTTCCTGGAAGGAGATTAAAGAATCTGGGGTTGACGAAGCAATGATGTTCACCGAGGCTCTTGAATATAATAGCTGGATGCCTCCAATAATGTTCACTCAAGTAAGTTTCAATCCCGTTTCTGCGGAACAAGTCAGGATTAGACGAATTCCGGTTTTAGAAGCACTGAAAGGGATAGAATTATTCTCGCATCCTTTCTTTTCCTTGCGTTAATCCCGCGCAGTCGCAGGGTCCGCTGTTACCCTTTGACTGCGCCCTACCAAAACCACAGTTTGATTGTAACGACGATCATTTGGATTCAGAGCAGGCGTGATCGTTTCCATGTAGGCGCTCTCAACTGCACTACACGAAGAGGAAAGCGCAATAATTAATTTTGTGGACAGGAAGGCTAGGCCTAGCTTCATCCTTCCCATAGCCCGCATTTTCACCTAATCTGGCACAGGTCCTTCTCTTTATTCTGCATGCGCCTTCTGACTACCAGTGCCAATATGACATTATACGTATACCGACTCAACACTTTTATCACGATTTTAGGAATCCATCCATCACCTTTTCGGCAATTGCACAGGTACACTTTCTGACCAACCACAAGAGTTCTTGCTTTCCTCCCCCTCTTAATAGAACCGGCTATCATCCGCCTTCTACAGGCACTACCTCCTGCTCCCTTATCCGTCCCTCTGCGGATCTCTAGCATTGTTCGTAATTGTCTTCCCATCAATACTTCCGCAGGCGACTTCCCTGTCGCTCGATGCTGGGTCTCCCGATATTTGAGAAGCCATTCTGCTACAACATTTCCTTCTTGCTTCCCATCACGCAACGCCTTATGCCATACTTTCTTAAGCATTTGGACAAATCGCTCCCTTCGCCATTGGAATTAGGATGGCATGGCGAGGATGAAATCAATCCAATATTCCTTCCTCTGTAAAATTTCTTGACATTGTTGACGACGTTGGTGGCCTCTTATCGGAAACGACTTGTTCCGGTAATTCGTGGGTAGCCAAAATCATGCGAGTTTCTCTATGCTTTTTTCTGCATTTGTTAAACCTGCACGGATGACTTCGTGGCTATTTGGACTTAGTATTGACACTGACAAGCCTTTCTCTCCTCTTTGCGTTACACAAAAATCCATGTTTTCTTTTCCAGGCTTTTGCTGATTCGTCTCACAAAGGTAGAAAAGTATTGGCGGGATTACTGCCAAAAACTGCACATTTTTAGCAAGTTCTTGATAACTGAGCTATCTCCTTGCCTATTCCTGGATACCGAACCTTCCTACGTGCCAAACTTATCATACGATTTCTTTAATAATGGCTACTATGCAACATTCACAGCAATTTCTTTCGGAAGTGGTGGGTATAGTATTTTATTTTCCCTCATGAGCCATCCATCGTACGATGACATCGCTGCACTCTTTGCAGCGAAGACTTTAAGTTTTCTTCTACTTTAGGTAGCCATTCTTGACATAATGTAAAATCTTGGCTAGCTTTGGATCCTCATACGCCGCTAGAGCTACCTCTTCCTCTGATAAGGGAAGGTTTTTGAAAACTTCTTGGTTCATAGCTCTCGTCTGGAGTCCATTAGTTATAATTTCTACGCTTGGCAGTTAAGGGGGTCGGATAAGCGTGAAAACTCGTCAGCGTTACAAAATTACGCCGTTTCACGAATCTTATTCGAATAAGTAAGCCATCTACCGCAGCCTCCATCTGCCTATGCAGCCACTCAGCTATCGTACGTAACCCATTGTTGAGACTAGAAATTCGCACTATTGGCTGATATCTATCAATGAAGTAGGTCTGATAATAGAATTTGATTGAGCTTCTCCACTTGATAGTCTATGCCCTCCACAGCATGTGCACTGGGCTGCAGCGTCCGCACATTGTTTACTATTCCTAAGTTCCGTAATTGCTGTCCTCCAACCCAATTTTTTTGCACTGCCCTGGCTCGTAAGGGGCCATCGCGTCACGTTGGTCTTTTATCTTTTTGAATTCACATGTCGCTGCAACTCTCTGCAATCCCGCATAATAGTCCTGCAGGATTTGTTCAGGGCGTTGTGTTCGAGACATCATTCCATACCGTTCTGACAGGAACAATTTCTATGATTTGAAAGCAGCCTGCCATCGTTTTGTTCAGCTCCTCCAATAGCACCTGTACTGGCTCTTTGCCTTGCAGTAGCGACTCCTCAACTAGTAGTTACTTCCTCCAACCTCCTGCAAAAAGATCAACCTCTGTTCAATTTCATCACTAACCTTCCTTCCTCACTACGAGGAGATCACCTAATAGGCGCCACCAAGTGCGCCACGGTGTACCTGGCACAGGTGCGCGTCCTGTGTAGGTCTCTAGTAAGGTCTCCGACTTCGCCACCGCGGACACCTTGATAAAAACGGTACCGTCCTATAATGTCGACATCTTGAGCTCCTCTCGAATGCTGGATTGACTGCGGCCTCCACTGGATTGGTAGCAGTCTCCTTTACTTGGTTGCTGCGCAATCCTTTGCTTTTCTCGGCCTTCTTTCGATATGTGAGTTACTGGCCTGATCGCCTGTAGGTGGACGGTGAGGCGACACACTAGGGGATCGTTTATTCCACAGAAATCACTCTTATAAAAAGGAATTGTTTATCCTGCTGCATTGCACGTGATTATCTTCAAATTCACTACTCCTTCTTCTCTGCCGGCTCGTTCTCCTACAAAATGAACTTTCCTACTGTACATAATTCGCTAACTATGGTTCATATCTCGGAGTCGGTCATTAGGCGTGGTCGTGGCTTTGATGTGACGGCCGCCGTACTTGATAGAATCCGTGTTGATAAGCTGTTTCTAACATACTTTGCTGGATATCAGCACAACGTGGTAGAAAATGCTTTCCGCGCAACTTCTATCAAGTGCGGCAGACGCAACGTCAAACCCATAGCCGCGCCTGATCTGTCTTCAAAATATGGAGTATATGTCTATGTGTTCGTCGCGAAATTCATAGCGCACGAACCAGCATTCGTCCGTAGTTGATTTCAGGGATGACATAGGGCGTGGGACGGGAACATATTTGGTGAGTGACACAAAGTGATCGCTGCTGATGAGATCTGGTAGGAGGCGTTCGAACGCAAAGTCACGAAATACATGGCACGCGGCCCAGTAGCAGTGAGGCGTTGTCTTCCGACTATGATGTAGGGAGTGGGACGGGAACATATTTGATGGGGACCAGAAAGTGATTACAGCTGACAGGGGTTGGTTAGCAAATTTCACTGAAGTTCTTATCCAGATGCGCAATATGAAAACAGCCTTCTCTTCGTGATGTAGTCGTGATCCATCGGCCGGTAATCTGCACGAGCTCCCTAAATGGAACAAAATCCAAAGCATAGATGTTTACGCTGAGGGCTGATAAAAACCAGCCCAAATATAGCATCAGCTATCCAAAGGTCATTCGGCTGCTAAAATTTGTTAGTTCTAGAAAAATGATAGATGTTTATTGGTATTGACGGACTGTAAGAAATTACTGCTTTGTCTTCTGCTTCGTTAATACAGCCAGTCAAATCCATTGAAAGCGCTGTTTTTCATTGCAATAGCTCGGCTGTACTCAGTTTCACTGTCCACGTTGACATGCGCACGATAGCGAGCGGAGCAAAACTGGTGTAAAGGTGTCTGAGCGTGTTGCCGAGGAACTTATCCATTTAATCACACTATCGTTCGAAGATCGCAGTGCTATTTGTTGGTGACTGTCTGCCAATTAATCCCTCGCACCTTCAACATCTCTGAAATTCACGATAGTGTGGCTCTGAACGATAAATCACAATGTTTATACAATCTGAAGGTTCCGAAGGTGATTGTCACCCAGATCACGAAATTTCCCTTTGCCATAATTTCCCATCTTTTTGACGAGATATTGGCGAATAGCAGTGGTGGTCTGATAACTTAGGGAAAGCTAGTCATTTCCAGTGGGTTGCTACGGAACTGTTTCCAATCAGCTCCAGAAGACACTCGTCTTTCAGTTTAACAGGCCGACAAAATTTGGATTTTTTTCCCTGTTTCTAGACATCGGCAATGAAATGCTTACCATTCGTGAAAGACAACCTTAGAGGTCCATCGGGACATCTGAGCTGCCTAAACGTCGCTTCCAGTGATGTGTTTTTTGAGCTTCAGAATCGCGAGCGGACAAACATGCTCTCAGCTAAGGACGATTTTCTCAGCTGTAATCGCTGCGAAACACCAGGACAGAAATGCTTTGAAGATGTTATTGACTAGGATTTACATACGTTTTACAATCGGTGTTCAGAAATTATCCTTGAAGATTTACGTACACAGATGGAAATGGTCAAAGACTTTCGAACAACTTGATAGAAACGCCCATCAGGATTGTCTTTGAAGTAAGCATGGAGAAAAGAAAAATGCTAGGATAGAAGCTTCATTTTCTGCGGATTAAGAGATCAATATTGAAGAGGATAGCAAGTAGCGGATCGATGCATGACTCTTTGCGAAGCAGCAATGTGCACTAGATCGCCATGGTCATTCGCAACATGCAGCATGGAACAGTTTTGCGCAGATTGCGAATTCCTGTTCTCATCAAGATGACGCAATTCTTCAAAATATCAGAGGACGCGCGGTCCCAAGGCCGCTCTGATGAATGTTTAACAATTATGGTCGTCAGCGTGTTGAAAAGTTCATCTCAAATCTACTTCGCAAATCTGCTGAGCGCTTCTCTTGAGTCAGTTGTGTAGTTAACGAGCACAGTGGTCTCGCCTCGCAGTCATGATATCGTGAGGTTGATTTCTCAGAGTGTCAGCTCATTGCTCTTTTCGGCAGTATAACTGAAAGAATTTGACTACGATCCTCTCAAAGCTTGGCAGCCATTACCCGAGGGCGGAGAGTACGAGCGGTTGCTGACAGGTTTAGCACTTTTACTGCATGACGGCCCATGGCACTAGTGCATGTGACAGACAATTCTGAAAAAAAGAATGTAATAATCGATAACTGAATCAAGTCCTCCACTAATTAGGAAAATACTTCTGTGTAAATCACTTCCAATTTACAGATGAAAATTTGATTCTAATTCATACTGAAATTTTGATCTGATACTGTAGTAAACTCCCTCCAAAGGGAGCGGTTAGATATAGATGGAGCGTATCGGGGAAGTATGTGCACCACAGCAACTCCTTGTCTGCAAAGAAGCGATGTGTGGCGCTTTTACGACGAAAGATGCGCTAGTTGCTGTGCAGGACTTCAAGGCACTCCGCCCTCGAAGCGATTCTCCCACTGCTTAAGCTGGTGATTTGAAAGAGCACAGTTGTCAACAGCAGCAAAACTGGAGAAACTCGATTGGAGAATGGTTTGGCATGCTATCAACAAACGCCTTGCGGTAGTCGTTCATACATCCGCTGCTTTTTTGTTATAATCGTACCCCTTTGCATCGCACATTCCCTAAGAACCCTCCTAGAAACTATCTTTCTCGCTGCCTTCAATTTGGGGAAGAGGTGGTGATCGAGGGCTCTTGTCGTAGAATTGGGATCCAAACGGAGCTAGTTGACCCTGCAGTGAATCACGAGCTTCTGTGAAGCTTCTGTGAAGCTTCTGTGAATTGAAGGGAATTGTTAACACGACTTCTGCCTGGGGTATGCCTTTAAGTGTCGACTTCTAGGCTTAACAGGGAAGGATGATGGGTCAAAGTGGCCGTATGGCATGAGACACATATCATGGTGTGTAGTTTTGGACGCTGCTCTCAATCTGCCAAACGATTATCTGAGCAGAGTTACGGAAGATTTCTGCATTCCACACTATTCAACAAAGTCAGGAGTCGTCTCAGATTAGCAGCATTTAAGCGAAGCAGTGAGCATTAAAGATTGGATGGTGATGGCCTAGCGATCAAAGCGGCGGCTTCGTAGGGTAGACGTCGAGGGATTTGATGCCCTTGGTGTTTTCTTTTTGCTTTTTTTGCAACTGGTGAACACACAGCAGGTTAAAGGCAAGCCCTGCGATAAAAAATGGGTGTGGAAGAGCGTTCAGCTTACACTTGGTTCTCGCATCACCGAAGAGATTAGATTGTCATGCAATGCGACTGCGACTGCAACGGCGCTGGCTCTCCTATCGCAGCATCACGTGGCTGCCGGCTGCCGAAGGCGGGACTTGCGTGCCAATGTGTGGATTGCGGGTGAAGCGAGCTTCTTGCGCCTTTCTCTCGTATTTTCAAACCACAAAAGGGCGCGACATAAACCCTGGTCCGCCTGTCTACTACTCTTGGGGATGGAACAGGTGGGCGTACATGATCCCGGAGCGTGCCTTTAACATGATTCTTTCATTTTTGCTTACCGTGTTTTTTTTTCTGACGAATTTGAGACCACACTTAGAGCTTTCCACCAACTTCCATGGCGCTATAGAATGTTTGGGTGCGGCAGTGTCCAAGCGCTTGCTTCACATGTTTTCGAGCGCAACGAATGTTATATCCGTACTCATGGCAACAAATTACTCCTGGTGACTGATTTCTACATAGATTCGGAAATTTGGCTGAACCTCGAAAATTTGGGCCCGTCTTTGAAGTTACAGCCAATTGACTCATTTTGGACGACGGCGAACGTTCCTATTTGAAAAAAATGTCATGTGAATAATGAAATACGCTAGGAAGAAAGCCAGGCACCGTTTCCCCTCTTCTAGGAAGTGTGACCAAAACTCAGAACCAAAAGGACTAGACCTCGATGATCGTTGATGGATATTTGGTTACTCACGTGGCATTAGCAAGTAACGGCAACCTAGTTAGGAATTCCTGGCAAATTTTTTTGAATGGGTACCTATAGGCAAGCGTCAATCAGGTAGGGCATTCAGGAGACTTTCCAAGCACTTTGCTGAGCTAGCAAAAGAGAGAACCCGCCAGGGAGTCAGTCCTACGACCACTCACGCGTGAGTCGAATTCCACCGCTGCTCTACTTTGCTTTTTAACTTCGTTCAGAAGATCGTTTGGTAGATTTGAGAAGCAGATTTGAGATCAGCTTCCAAAAACGCATCATCAATGTACGTGACATTACAAATGGCTACTTCAACCTATCATCCTTTCCGCCTTGGTGAAGGCTTCAACCCCTTCTCAGTTCCTACATGGTGCGGAGAAATGAAGATGCATGGGATAGAGGAGAGGTGCAGAGACCACCTTTGCCACCCTGCAGTAAAAAGTCCTTCTACTATTTTTACTTAGGGGTCGACGTGGCCTTCGCGTCTCCTCAACCCCATACTTTTTCCTCCGCTCAATTCTGAATAGACAGATCATCTTTCTAGTTCCTAATTAAATGGGTTTTATGATGTTGTTCTAGCTATGGGTTGAACGAGAATTAATGTCTTGGGGAGCGTTTTAGACCTATTAAAAACCATGATGTTTGTCTGAGCTGAATAGAGCACATTGACTCTGAATTGAGGGAGGATTACCACCGTCCGCGAGAAAGGTAGGGCGTCAACTATCCATCATTGTCATCGATGATCTTAGAATGGGACTTGCCTCTAGATGTGCCTTTTATTGCGAACTCTCAACAGTTCTGTAGGTGGAACCTTTGCATTTCAAGCGATTGCTCCGGAAGCACTCAGCCAATCCCTAGCGGAATCGATTTTCAAACTTCCATGCCTGATTCTGAGGGGAACTAAGTTTTTGCTTTGTGCCAGGAATCAAATTTACATTCACCAACTTGCCATTTTCGACCGTATCACTTCTGCGCTGTAGCAGGGAAGCCTTTAGTGTTTAGAAGCGAATCCCATTGGAGCACCATGATTGACCAGCGCGAGCACTGCTATCTGCGAACGATCCTACTAAAGTGCTAAGTATCTACGTGCTTGTATGTGCGTTTCAAAAGTATGTGGATATCTTACGTTTCACCTTCAAAAGGTAAATAAGAGGCTTCGTGCTACAAATCCCTCCTCAATCTATCCCTTGTGGTCTATAACCGATCTATGTAAATCAAGCAAATATTACCGCTTTCCATTGTAAAAAAATTTCGAATGGATTTTTTTCTTTGTTTCAAAAGTATGTGGACGCTTGACGATGATCAGATTTTGGCGCCAACATCTCCACCGGTTTCGGTCCGGATTTGGTGCTTGCTTTCTCTTCGTCGTAATGCCTATTAGTGACAGACTTCTTCCTTAAGACGAACAAGCTCAGGTTAGGGCTCTGCATGATACTAAATGTTCCAATCGCGAGATCGCACGACAACTTGGTCGTTCTCCTTCATGCATTAAAAGATTCATCCGGTACCCCAAAAATTATACTCACCACACTCTCCGAGCCACTCACGATCCTTGACTGCTCACAACAACAAAAGTGTAGCCCATATCCTGTCGAATTATTCATTGTCTGTCCAAACTTAGATGGCTTTACCAGCCTTGAGAACGGCCATTCAGCGCCTTACCCGCTCAAATGAATACACCACTCGATAGGCGCTGAGGAAAGCTGCTCTGCTCAAAGCTCAAGACAAGTTGGCAAGATTGGAGTCTGCTTGCGAAAACGTGGCAACATTGGATAGCAGAACACCGTTTTTTGAAAATTTTCTAATAGTTTTAAAACAAACAATTTTTGGGCACATTCCCCTTTTGGGTAATTTTATCTCATGGAAAGAGTTCGATGTTGACGGGCCGGATGAATTTCGTTCCTACTGCAGGGGCTTGCCGGTGAAGCGCCCACGTTCTCGAGAAAGAATTTCGGAGAAGCCTTGCTGATGGTCTAGGGCAATTTCGCAAGCAACGTAAAGTTGGAACCGGCCTCTCCATCATTGCATATGAACAGCGAGGATTAAAAGTTCTTCATTACCACCTCTCGTCTTCTCTAAAAGGACCGCTGCGATGTTTTGCAACAGGAAAATGCGTCCGTCAATGCCCCGCAATTTACCCCGCAATTTGTCAAATGAAATGGTAATGGAGCAATAGATTGCCTTGTGTTGTCTCTTTATTGCAACCCTATAGGGAACCCTTGTTCAACGAGCTTACTTTAGTAATCTTCAATACAAAATCGGATGAACTGAAGGTGGCTGTAAAGGCTACTTGGGCCGACATCGACGAAGCAGCTATCGCAAACGTGGTTCAGATTATGCCGGATAGGATGTCTGAGCCAAGTAGAAACTCTGGAGGTCCCACTGATTTCTGATCTTAGTCATTTTTTGTCTTTTGTTAAGTGTCCACATACTTTTGAAACAATTAAAAAAAATCCATTCAAAATTTTTTGCAGAGCAAAGCAAGCTATCTAATCAATTTAAATAGATAGGTTATCAACTACAAGGAATCAATTGAGGAGGGTTTCGTAGCACGAAGCCTTTCAGTTACCTTCGAAATGTGGGTCGTGTAGGGTGTACTTTAAAAACGCACTGTAGGGTGTTTGTGTGTTGCTACAAAATTCATAGCGCGTGGTCCAGTCGGTAGGAACTGTATTTGAGGTATGAGGGTGGGGCGCGAAGTTTCTGGCGCTTGATAGGAGTTGACAAAAACGGATAGGAGCTGGCGTTGCGTCCCAGCAGCAGTGAGGCTTTCGCTTCACAAGTGATGTGGAAGAGGACGGAAACAAATTTGGTGGTGAAGCGAAATTGATAACAGCTTATGAGAAATTGATAACAGCTGTAAGGAGCGTTTAAACGCAGGTGTCGCGAAGTTCACAGCGCGCTGCTCAGGAGCAATGAAGCGTTGTTTCCTAAGCATGACGAGGAGGTGAGATGAGAACGCATTTGGTTGATGAAAAGGCGTGATAGCAATTGATAAAGACCGATAAGGGCTGCTCGAATACAGTTGTCGCAAAATTTCCAGCGCGCGGCCTAGTAGCAATGGGTAGTTCTCTAGATATGATGTAGAAGGTGGGAAGATAACAGGTGGGTCGGTGAGTGAGAAAAAGTGATAATACCTAATAAACTGATAAGAGATTGGCTTGGAAACGAAGGAGTTGTTCAAGTTTTTATCCAGATGCGAATGAGAAAACGTTCTATTTGCGATGTTTGCGACACTCGACCGCTAATCTACCCGAGTTTCTTAAGATGGTCGTTGTTCGCGGGAACGATAAGTATTTGCGTTTCTATTTCATCTCACCGGTATGAGAAATTATTTATTCTTTAAATTATCCGATCAGCGAAAGCATGGGACTACAAACAGGTTCAGATTCAGGGGGCCAACCGTGTGTTAGAAATACGAGAGGGGTCGCATCTGTTCAAGGAGGTGTGGGAGGTCGTTAGCGCGGCTCTCCATTCTTTCCAAACATCTTGCAGGGAAAGCCTATGTCGACTTTGGAATGCATCGGCGAATTGGAAGAGCGGCACATCCGCGGCGCACACCATGGCACGGATTGTTATTGCAAGGCAATCTAAAATCAAGCAGCAGTAACAAACAACTGTTCTTGAGGGGTTCCGATGTTTTTTAGTTGAAGAAACGAGAAATAGAAGGAAAACTTATCCGAAAAAGAAGAATTTTTTACAAGGGCTTTTTTTTTCGTATGAACGAATCTCCACAAGCGCTTGAGTGATTTTTTGAAAGAAGGCAGTATCACTTCTCGTAAACACAAAGTTTTACACGAATTCTGTCTTAGAGGAAGTTACGAAACCTAGGAAATCGCGTTTCGAAGAAAAAAGCTCGAAGAGCGTCTTTCAAAAAATGTACCAGGTGAACTGATTTCTAAAGCGGCAACTCTTCTAATAAAAATCAGCATATTAGAAATCATCACTCTTGTAGTTTATCATTGTGGCTTCGGCTTTCCGAACCAGCCAATTTGAAGAAAGTTGTGGTCGTCGTAGAAAGGTAAGGACTAAGAAGTCGCGGTCGAAAGAAAGAGTCTTACAACCCCCACCCCAAAATAGTCCCAACGGGACTAATTTTTGAATCATTGAATACTTGAAGAAGTTTGAGTGCGTTCTAAGTACCTTGCTTTATGTTTGTCATACTGGCTTCAGCTTTCAGCAGCAATTCAATGATTTCAAGGGAAGTTATGATCGCTTAAATATTGAAACTCGCACGTGCGTAGAAAAAAGTTACAGGTGCGAATTTTTTGCTATATGAACTTCCGGAGAAGGTTTAGCGTGCTCTGAAGAGAGAATTGTATTCTTATCAGCACAACCTCTAATTTGAAGGAAGTTATGACCGAACCTCGCAAAAGCAGGTGCAAATTTCTTGAAAACAAGTTTCATTTTTTCTTAACAACTTGAATATTTCACATGGTTGAGGGTAAACCGAGCAGCTCTTAGAAAGCTGGAAGTATTGTCAATTTAAACCTACCTCACATTTCCAAACGATTTTTCACAAAGTCTTTTCCTAAGCCAAATCGGCAAACGCGCTCCATTGCCGCGCAGGTTTCAAGACATTCAAAACGCGATATTGTAGTGTTAATGTTTCCATGCAATCGGATAGTTTAAAGATCCTCCCAACAAAAGTAGGGGTTCGTAAAATCTCCAAAAAGTACGAACGGTAGAATTGATACTGGTAGTGTGTCGCCGGAGAAGGGAATGTTTCAGCCACCCTTTCGGCAGAAGGGCCAGCCTTGCAGCGGGTAGTTGGGTAAAATCAGAGAATATGAAGAAATTCCTTTGCTACTACGTATAGCTTTAGAAACTCTCGCGATAGATGTGCAGCATTTTGACAGTAGTGCTACAAAAAGAAGCCCTCAATGACGTTACGGCTTGATAAAACCAAAAGCAAATTGTTCGGAAAGCTACCCCGAGGCATTTAAATCGAGATATCCCGAAGAACTTTCTACAAGATTTTTTTCAGAAGAACCCAGCAAGCAGCTACGCTATCACAGAGTGCACAATAGAGCACCTTGTATTGTTTGAGTGAAAGGGCGTGCGTGACTACCTTCCGTTTTGGAAGGTAATCAAGACCGCCACACACGCCCTTTCCACTCACACCAATACAAAGATGCACGCAGCCTCAGAGCTGGCACATGGTCACTTCTGATCCACGATCCACACTTCTGATCCCCTCCCCTGTCCCGCACCACAGCTGGGTTCTCTCTTGCGTCACGTCGTTTCACCACCAACCGGTTCCGGGAGGCTGCGAAACGGTCGCCTAACGTGTTTCACGAACAACTTATTCGCTATGCGCGCGGCAGCGTGCGGAGCTAAACTGGATGTACCTTGATTAGCATTCAGAACATCGGAAAGGTGCTTCAAAACAACAATATTCAACAAACGATCGGTAAGCGATGAAGCTGTTTCTGTAATAGAACTAATACGAATAACGAACCTTAGATAAAATTCCAATGTTCAAAATTCCAGATGGCGTGGGCTACTACCTATCAGGTCGGGTGTGGAATGAGACGCTGTGAGAATCAGGGGTCCACTGTCGTTGTGTGCCGCTACCATCCACGGTAGGTTTGCTCTGGATTCCGAATGCTACTTACTTTCGCATCCGAATGCGAAGGTCTCAGATTAATGACAGGTGGCCTGCTCAATGCTGCACATGCTGCAGGATGTAGCAAAATGTTTGCGAGCGGCCACCTATTCCTGACATGCCACTAGCGCTTTTGTTCCGGCTTTTGAATTCTAGCAATTTTTATCTGACTATGATAACGCCTATTCTGCTCCACTACCTTTTTCTGCATTCCATGGTTATGAGTTCTTTGAAGACCAGCTGTGTTGGAATTCTCGAAATATCGTATTATAGAATACTTAGCTTTTTTTTGAAAGCTGCAATTCTTTGGTGCTCCATCGGGCCAGAAAGTTGTAAGAGAATGTTTGCGTGGTGAGAATGCAACAGAGAAATCGACAGAGCCGTATATCGCAAAACAGAATCGCATAACACTTATGTTTTCCGAAACTACTCGTCGAGAACAAAGCGCTCCGAAATCAAAAAGTTGTCGAGTCCGTTCCCGACCACTTTTATGTAGAATGCAACAACAGGATGAGCCAAAATTATGCATACTGACCGCATGTGCGTGGTCATAGTTGGTTTCGCCTGAGCATCGTCGTAATCACTTTCTCTTCTGTCTGCAAGGCGATGGGCTACGATGCCTTCTTTCTAGAGGAAGCACAATATCGTAAAGTTCTTGGAAATTGCGAATGTATCGCATCTCGGTATGCCAATCGATTCACTGCATAAATACTGTATTCTGATAGGCTACAATCACTGAGACGTAAAAGCTTCCACGGTCAAAAAGATGCTATTGCCACACTGGCACTGTCTTAATAGAAAAGCGTAGGGAGGCGGGTCACAGGTACCACTAAATCAAATGTTAGGTTGGCTAAATTGAAATGTCGCTTCCTTTTGTGTTTTTTGTTCCCAATTTATGCGCAACCTCTTAGGTTGGAAGGCGATCCATTCGAGGCGTTTCAGCACGCTTATGAAATCTTAGACGCCACTGGGCGGATATTCTTCGGGGAAATTTTTTTCTTGCTCGAAGATGACTGATGAGAAATCATCATCTGAGCGTTATATTCAAGCAAGGAAGAGCCAACGAGTATCACTCCAAATGTTGAAAACAATGAGCAGTAACCTTTGATCGCTTATGTACTTTCAGCTACGGTTTCAGCTCTTCCAGGACTGAGGTAAAGGTCCCGAGGACGAAGATCGTGGATTTTGATCTTTAGCTCGAGATGACGGAAAAATAAAGAAAGCCAACGAATTGGTTCCTCGTGAGTCCCAAATGAAGGCCGCAAAAATGCATGGAGATTTAGTTGCGTCAACAGAAAAATTTAAAAGTTCCTACTGAATGTTAAGGCCTTTCAGGGAAGAAAATGGTTTGGCCTATTCTGAGCGACGCGGCAAGTAGTGCTGGTTGCCAGCACTGGAACTTCTCTTCATAACTTCGAGAAGAAAAAGTCTCTCGACTCCGTGTTAACCGCATTTTACAAAGGGATCTTTCCTAATAACGGCGTGATAAGAAGGCAGTGATCGGCGGCTAGTGCATAAATGAGGGTGACTTCGACATCCACGGAAGCAAGGTTATGCTTTTATATAGTGAAATAGTGTAGCAACGGTGTAACATGAAGTGCTGATTGATGATTATGCGGTTACAGCTGGATTCTGCATATGACAGCTCCACCAAGTGGGCCAAGCGCTGCATCGGTAAGGGATCAATTTGGCCAATGTAAAGGCTTTGCACAATAACGATCACATGTCGTGAAAATCAGACAACTGAAAATCGAGAAGTTGAGCTAAGACGTTCTACCTCTCACGCTATATAGCCTGAACCTGGCGCCCCGACTATCATTGACCCAGTTCGCGCAGCACTGTTCAACAGCAATCAATGTGATAACCGCGACGACGTCTGAATGTGAGTGCCCAATTTATTCAGGCTGAACCAAAAAGAGTTCTGAGCGCTAGGCATCCATGCTTTGTGTAACAATATGTAGATGATGAGTCTTTGACACAGGTGAGCTGATGTTTTAGGTGGATGTGCTTTATTATTGTTTTTATAATAAAAGTTTCTGATGATCAAAATAACATGTCAATTAGTCAACCTAATATTAGAGGCTAACACCCGTTCCCCGGTATGGAATCTTTCGTATCCTGAGGATATGAAAGCGATTTCGAAGCTCAGATAGGCATGTGAACACTCTGAGCCCCACTCGCCGTGATTAAACCATCTTCCTTGATCTTAAATTTTTTATAAGCAGAACACAATAAAGAGCGATTCTCAAGTTATGTTCGAGAAGGGGTGTCCTAGGAATCCTTCATTTAAAGCAACT
>KZ345117.1:262234-274353 GCA_002352805.1 Teladorsagia circumcincta
TGTTGTGCGACTTTCCGAAGTGAAACTTCAAGGCCATAAACGAGAGCTGCGATGTGCGGGGCTTCATGGATGACAGAAATAACCACTTAACTTTTCCATCACTCTCGATTAATAATAATTATTATGTCTGTCTGACTATTCGTTTGATTGTCTGCCACGAAATTCGGTATTATCTGAAGAATAAGCTGGAAAAGCTGAGTCAGGTTCGGCATAAGGAGGACATGGACCAGGGACATAGTCAAGTGCCATAGACTGGGAGTCAAAGGCGGTAAACATCGGCCGTAAACGGTGCCAACCTTATACGTTGGCCACTTGAGATGTGGCGTAGACTGAGACCACCGCGGCAGGTCAGCGCGAGTTTCCCCCTTTCCCAGTGCTTTTTAGGTGCGGACGAAGGCGAGGTCAACGTGACCGACTGGCTAACTATAGATTGGCCGTTTAGGAGATTTGACTACCGTCCCAGACTACGGAGCACAGATGAGCCAAGCCCGAGACCCCTGCCAACAGTGGATCTTTCATGCACTTAAACGAGCGTATCCCTGGCGAGAACTTCAAGTTCGACTACAGAACAGCCTAAGGACCGAGAAAAGATTGGTAAAGATGTTTACTGGGTCGCAGGTCGGAAGAGTGAGAGCCACAAACTGCTGACGTAGCATTCTCCAAAAAAACACGCCTAAAGCAACAGTATCAGAGCGATTCGAAGAATTACGCGGTCGGTAACGAGGTTGTCCGATGATGAAGAAAAAGGGGAGGGAAAAGGCCGACGAGGCCCCAAAACGGGGACTCCCTCTAATCGGCTCAGAAATGGAGAGAAGGATGGGGTGGACCAGCTCTCTGAACTGCTCGCGCCCCAATTGCGACTGTTGAGAAGTAGCCAGCAATCACTGCTATTTACCACCAATCGCCATTGGGGCGCAGTGCGTCGTCAGGTGACTGCGAGCAACCCGAGCAAAACCACACTGCTTCCACAAGGCCAAGTAGCCGCAAGGCACTACCAAGTTGCATCAAAGGATCGACCAAATAGGCTCGGTGTCCCGAAACGACCGCAAATGCCTGTGCATCTAATCTCGCACTCTCCACGATGGCAAAGGGGAGGCGCGTACAGGAACTGTACGCCCCTCCTCCGTGAGGCGCGCGCAGGAACTGTACGCCCCTAGTCCGTCGCCAGTGATTCTCTCCGTTCTAGCGACATTTGAAGGTGAGTTTTTTGGTCAGCTTCTATTCATGTGTGCTTGGCTAGGGCTAGCGCATCGTTCCACACAATTACCATCAATCAGAAGCCTGCTGAGACTGTTGCTCTAATGAAAAATAGCACTGTTAGAAAAAGCCTACAGAGCTGGAACAAATTGTTGTGGGAGAAATGAGCGGAGAGTGTGCTCAACGCGACGGATGGGACAACGCGTGAGCGGCATTCCCACACGTTGTCACATACGCTTCCGTGGAAGCCTATTTAGAAACCGGAGAATAACGAAAAGAGGTTGGCGAAGGAACCATTTGTGAGATCCAATCAGCTTTGAGCCCTACTAAGCTAATGAATTGAACCAATTACATAGCTACTCACTGGACACTCGATCCTGAGTGTCACCGAAGAGACCCGAATTACAAAAAATTTGTTCTAATTACAATTCTTACAAAGAGGGCACACCACGAGCAGCTACCCCATTAGTTTTTACGCTTTTGAACAAAAAAAAATACCTCATCAGGAAAGGTCATAATGCCGATCCGGCCATTAGTACGGCGCTATATACCCTCGCCCACTCGCCTTGAGACGCTGAGCTAAAAACTGTCTTCCCGATCCGCTAAACGATTTTTTGAACAGAGCTTTAGAAGAGAGAAGCCCAGCGGTGCTGACTAAAAGGTAAGAGGCTGTGGGAACTATAACGAATTTAAAGATTCTCAGAAAAGCAGCCTCCTCGAAAACCGCTGAGCTCTTGCTTTGTTAAAAGCACCGCTTAGCAGGTAGTAGGGGCAGTCTTGAGCTCTGGGCTAAAGGCTAGTGCAACCGTATACAGCTCATTGTTAGTGGCCGGACCGACCTCGTGACCTTCCCTAGTCACTTCCAGGGTGAATAACGGTCGAGAAAAATCCTCGTTAAGGGGGTCGTACTTGTCAGGATGGGTCATGGAGGGTTGTACTTGTGAGGGTCGGCAACGAGCGCATTTTTGAGCGGTCAGGGATGGTCCTCGATAGAACCTCGACGCAAATTTCTCCTCAATCAAAAGAGTTGGAAGCAAGCTAAATAGACTATCAGAAAGTGTAATCCTTCCGCTTTCCAAGACTATCCCTACTTTTTTGATCGCCCAAGAAGTTAGGGAGATATTGCCTTTTGAGTGGCAAAAACTCGCATAGAAGTGTCACCGTCCTCGACGCTGACTCGGCGAAATTTGAGAGACCTTATCTCTTTGCATGGAAGGCTTTCAAAGCAACTTCAATACTGTTTGGCAGTAGCGGGCCTAGCTCTATCTAACCCGAGCGAGTGCTATTCAAAAGGTTCGAAAATTGGGGAATGGAACCTTTTCATAGAGTGTACTTTCCGGTGGTTTGGAGAGGGGCATCACAAATCTGACCCAGAGACAAACCGTGCAGCAGCTATCGTGCGTCTGTTGGTCGATACAGGCTGTTGGGATGCTCTTCTATGAACTTCTCAAACATTCGCATTGGCATGGACAACTTTGTGAGATCGTAAAAACTCTCTCCGGTCGGGAACTGAACCCGGGTCTCGCATGTGACAGACGCGGATACTCATCACTACACTACCACTACACTTCGTTAATTGAAGAGAATCAAAAAAGTAGGGTCGTGCCAAGACTTCGATTTTAGGGGGGGGGTCGTACTTCTGCGACCACGTCCTCGACACAATTTTTACCCTGGTCAGTTCCCTACCAAGACATCTTGTAACATTATTGCAGTTTCGTAACATCCAAGTGACTTACCTTCCTCCACATTCGACATACAACGAAGTCACGGCCTTTAACAACAATCAAATCGGACGTTGTGTACTAAACAATTATTACTTTTTCGGTTGAAATACCCAGAACACTTAGACTTGCTTAAACAAATCAGCGATGACACCTTTGAAAACACTAAACAAGACGCTCACATGGATAATATCGGCGTATTCACTGATCGTATCAACGCGTTCCACACTTTGTACATTGCTATTCCATTCAGGTGTTTTCTCTATCTGAAAGCATAATGAAGAGGTGATAATTGGCAAAAAAAAAACCCGACACTACGTGAAAACAGTGAAGTTAGCAGTCTTGGAGCATGCCCCTTCGGATTTGATGCGCCATGCATGCATTTCTTGTTTGAAGCAGTAAGACGAGGTGTACTGATTATAGGTGAGCCTTCACTCCCAGCGCAAGCCACGCAGTGAAAAAATTTGTTTCAGAAGGTCGCCCAAATTTTAATGCCCCTAAACCACATTAGGCTAAAGATCTCATCCCCAGTCTATTCCAGTCTACCACTTCACCCTAATGGGTCAGTACTCTTGAGGAAGTGTTAGCACAGGGGGGAGGGGCGGGGTGAGGGTGAGGTGTGCATAGCACAGAAAAACGTAAACTTGAGGATTTCTGTCACATCCCCATAACTATGCAAAATTTTGATTTTGTGCAGGTTCACCAGAAAGTTGGCAAACATTCCCATAATCATTCCCATAATATAAGTAAGCAGTACTCTTCCCCAACTCTTTGAGGATACACTGCTGCACACTTTCACCAATTACGACCACTTGAGCAAACACGAATCCTCTGCTTCCCCTGGATATTTCGACGATTGTTATTCCCTCCCCCTGAGTAACACCTTCTTCTAACCAACCATTACTTTTTATTGTAAATGCGAACTCTACCGCGAGCTCACGTAACAGGGAAGGTCGTTCAAGGCAATGCCTCCATCCCATAGGTGGAGGTTTTTAAAATGAAAAATGAAGTAGTGGAGAACGGAGTAGTTATGTTATTCTGCGATAAAGACAGCAGGCAAAACTGCTAACTGAAAAATGATCTTGCGGGCGGCATCAGCTCAAGTACTTTTTTGCTTCGGTCTCACCTCCTTACCGTATTTACAGCATCAGCAAGAGGGCTGACCAATGAGAGGGCCACTTCATCAACGCACCGCCCATATGATCAGTGCAGTTATTTCGATGGGTTTTGTAGTTTTGTTTGCGCTTTTTATTAGTACTTGACCCAGATCACTACATCTACTTTAGCTTGCGCCCTTAATAACTTACCCGGGAGATCTTTGAGAAAATGCCCAGCTTTTTCCGAATGGTTTTCACATAACATAGGGGTGCGTGCATGGATTTCAGAACTGTTGTTCATTTTTCCTGAGCGGCCCTCCGAATGCCCAAAAAGGGGTTCAAGTAGCCCAAGCGCCACACCTTTTTAACATCAGGTTTTGGTGAAAATCGACTCATATGGGTTATTGATGGTCAAGATGGTGCTATGGCATACATTACTAACTACGCTTATGGTTACGTCATCATGCAAGCGCCAGTCGAAAATGCAAAATTTTGTCGCCCCGAGAAATCGAACCATGGGCCATCTTGACATCCCTTTTTGGCGTTCAGAAGGCCGCTCAGGAAGAATGAAACACAGTTCTATGTTTCATGCACTTGTCTTGCACGGCATGCCTTGGAAGACCTTCCTTGTTAGTCCTACTCAATCGTGGAATTTGCCTCGTACAAAGGGGTGCGTGCTCCTCATCCAGCTGCACTGCATGTAACATAACACTAGTAACACTAGTGTAATACTGCTAGAGGCGATGCGACAAACTATGACTGAAGAAGTCAAAACCTAGGTGTATTGTGCACCTTACCTCATTCCAGTGGCTTCTGAATAGCGACTCCGAATCTGTGTTGAACGACTTCTAAAACGAAATCACAGTGACGTGAGCTTAAGAAAATGGAAACCAACAGAAACCAAGTAAATCGCAGTTCCCTCGCACTTGTCTGCATTTTTTCATGTGCAACGGAACCGTTGAATTTTAATAAGTAGTATTATGTCATACAAACCTTCAAGTAGTAGACTTTCCCAATTGGAAAGTGCTTATTGAAGCATTTGTCGCCTTTGTGTTCCGCCTTCTGTTTCCAGTCCTTGCGGTCAGCACGTTTAGCGTCGTCGAACACTTTTAAAGCCTCCACAAACGCATGTGCAGTACTACGTAAGCCCACTCCATACTGAAAATTTATAGGATGAATATGAAACACTTACTAACAATCTCGATACATGTGACCCTAACAAGGACGGTCTTTCAGGGCATGCCGCGCTTTCTTAAAATACTTTTTTGCATCATGTCGAGACAAGTGCATGAAACATAGAACTGTGTTTCATTTTTCCTGAGCGGCCTTCTGAACGCCAAAAAAAATCTCAAGGTGGCCCATGGTTCGATTCCCCAGGGCGACAAATTATTGCATTTTCGACTAGCGCTTGCATGATGTCACAAAATCATACCCCTAGTCCACTAAAACCTGGTGTCAAAAAGGTGTGGCGCTTGGGCTATTTCTATTCCAGAGAGCCGCTCAGGAAAAATGAACAACAATTTTGAAATCCATGCACGCACCCCTATATTATGTGAAAACCGTTTGGAGAAAGCTGGGCGTTTTCCTAAAGACCTCTCTGGTAAGGTCCTACATTATCTGATGGGTTTGTAGAGAGCTCAGTGTAAGCACACTGCCTGTCCAATGTTTATGTAACCCCTCGATTTCTCACTTTTCTGACTTGGTTGAATTTCATAAATCGGCAGAACAACTACGTTTCTGCATTTCTGTCTAGCCATTCCAGAATATAAGCCCTCATCCTGGTTGTAGCGATTCCATTTTTTGCAACCGCTTTCGCTGCTTTTGATACAACTCACCGAAAAATATAGCTAGACGAAATGGGAGAATTAGACGAGCTCAAAAAGCCCTCAAATTCACTTTTTCGGCGCCTTGGATCCGAGGTCAACTTTATTCGAAGTTTCGGTTCATGTGGAGCTCGAAGCATTCACGCTCAGAAGAGCTCTTATGACAGAAAATATGATTCGTACTTGCCACCTGCCTGGTACTCATCGTTGAACTCGACCGAATCATGCCACCATTTTTCGCTCACTTGGGACCCAATTTTCCAGAATTGGGTTAAGCCATGGCGGGTGGTAAGTACAGTGATTTTTTTCTCTAAAGAGAGACTTTATGAGCGTAAACGCTTTGGGCTTCGCGGAGGTCGAAAGTCAAAATAAACTTGACCACATATCCATTGCGCCAAAAGCGGATAAGGAATTAGGGCTACTTAAGCACCGTAGAACTCTCCTATATTGTCTTGACATTCTCCTCGATGATTCTGAGACAGCCGCAGGAGCAATCGCGAAAGATAGAACACAGCTCTCCCTTTGATAAAGCGTTTTCATGTTGCCACCGTTCAGGATAATGGCTAATATTAGCTAGTTAGGTATAAATGAAGGATTTGCCCATTCTTAGTAAATGCATAGCGTCAGCGAACCCTGCATTTGCACGGAACGAACGCTAAAGAGAAGAAGAAGAGTGTATGCATAGCGTAGTGAATAGTGTTGAGGAAGGAAACCCCCAAGAAACTTAGGATGGCATAAGCAATTGACGCGGTTCATTTTCCTTAAATGGACACAACAGTCTGAATTTTCTCCATGAAAAATCAAACAGCATCATTCTTATCTTTGGACGAAAGAAACGATGGCCATGTGCCGATTTAGGGCAGTTTCCACCCAGTCATGAAAAATCTGCGGTGGGGAGCGTAAGCTTGACGGCCTGTGTGTACCCTCCAGCCCAGAATTTCATATGGCTTCACCTTAACATATAAAATCTCAAACAAAGAAGGCTAAAAGGTAAAGTGAGCGTGATTACCAGAGTGAAATCAATATCTGAGCTTGGAGAAGGTACAAGCAGCGATAAAAAGCGACACAATGCAGGTACCTATCAAATTTGCAGTAAAATCGGCACAGCAACGCCGTTTCTGGTGTGACCAGGGAACGCTTTGAACTTCCCATGGAACTTATGAAGGAAACTCAGATGTCCACAGAGTTTTCAACGCTGATTACAAATATGGATAATGATACTGCTACGTGAACTTTACGAGGAAGCTATGAGCCCTCAGAATTGGCAAAAGAGCGTTAGTGAGACAAGGTAACGGGTGCCTAGCCATGGTTGCCGTGGCGTAGTGGTAGGGCGTGACATTGTCTGCAGGGGTAAATGGGTGTCCTGATCACGAATATAAAGTTCGCTTCTAGCGCACAGCCACGGCAATCGTGATTCCACCAGATTATCTCACCTCATTAGCTTTCAGAAGCCAAATATGGGGGCTCATAACTTTCTTAGAAAGTTCAAGTAGTGGCACTAGTGTCCATATTTGTGAAACGCGTTCAAGCCTCTATCGTAATATCTGGGTCTGCTTCCAGAGATCCATGAGTAGTTTAAAACATTCATTGGTAGAACTATGAAGGATGCTGTTTGAGTATCGCAGGGATTTGACTGTTGTGCTCTTCATAAAAGAAGTGAGCCTCGCCAGTTGCTTATGTTTCGTCGTTGTTCTGGCACTTGATTAGTGTAGTGTTGTAGTTTGTCTTCGAACGTTCCAGTAGAAGGGTATATGAAGCTTCGTGCGACGTTTTACAGCCTCAAACTTATCTTTGAACTAAGCCATCTATTGACGTATATAATTTCTCGAGCTCCTAAGGCCACCCCAGCCACCTTGTGTCGTTGCAGCTGGCATCTGTGCTGTATTCAGGAGGTAACTCGCTCGGCAAGCCGATAGTGTCCCATTGTCCCTAGGCTTTGCAGCCGGAGGTGCTTTGCTCAAAGTAAAACACTGCTCAGGTCGGCTGCAGGTGATGAATCGTGAGCGTTTACTCGACTGTTAGAAAACTGTGAAGACTAGACAGAAACTGTGATCACATAGCTGAGAGGTAAAAGGGATAAGGAATGATGAAACAGCCACCGGGTTTCATCGGATTCAATTAATCACAGAGCACTTGACCAAAAATACCACACCGAAAGGCTGAAGCCTAAAAGAAGTAGAATGAGGAACATCTCAACAGCTAAAAATTATCTGCTATCAAGATATCTCAAAGGTCTTGATAGAGATAATGTGCAGTGCATAAAGTATGGGGACAATCTCCTCACGTCAACCCTCTGGATGCGTTTCGGGGAACTCCCTTCCACTCCGTCAACCTTTAAGTAAGAAATGTTCAGTTTTGGGTCCTGATTTACAAATCGCGCCGACATCGGTAAAGGTGAATACTTTCCAAAACATAACATAAACAAACAACATATAACAAACGGCAAATGTGAACAATATTTTCGAACTATGGTAACAAAATGCGAAAAACATCTCACCGAAGATTCCAGAAAATTTCATAAAAATAATGTAAAAACTGTTCCTCGCGAAGAAAAGGGAAATGCAAAAACTCACCTGATTGTTGGAGGTGGTATCCTCGATTTCTAGCAATTTCACTGTGGTGGACATCTGCAACGAAAAAGTATTTTCTTTGTGTTTCCTGTATTTCGACGTGAGGAAAGTTCTTCGAGACCAAATCATTGAGGACTTTCGACACAAGTGGTAGTAAAATACAGTAGTGATCAGAAGTATGGAAACTTTTTGATTTCTGATCTGGGAGCTAGTAAACAACAATATCACTGATTCCATGTTATTTTCGAAAACAGGTGTAGAATCCGATCTGCAAGGTAATTGTCAAAATCGATCATTATATTCACCAAATATGATTTTTTAAGAAATGGTAGAAGATTGTTTGTGAACTTTTTGTGTCCCTCACCACCTCACCATTATAGGTTCTACTCTTAAGTGTTTGCATGTTTTTGACAATTTTAGCTCAATTGTTATGTACTATGTGATTTCGAAGTGAATTCACATCGAAAAAGAGCACTATATCTGAAATAGAGGTTCGTTTGAACAGTTACACCCGAATACAGAACAAAGTTGTTTTTCAGTAATTCAGTCTTTGCCAAAGTGCTATTATCACGACTTCCTGTCTCTATCAGAGTCTAAAATTTTGAATTAGAAATAGAATTTCGAAGAGTGGTTATCATGTTTCCTCCCCTGACATCCCCAACCAAAAGCGACTGTTTCGGTTTTTCCTTCCAGTCAAATGAAACTTTTAGTGTATCCCAACATCGAATAGGGCAAACATTATGCGAGGTGTCTCAAGAAGAAGTCGTACTGGGTCTTCTGCCATTATACGTTGACGACAGCGCACGTTTTGGCTTTTTTCCACAATGGCTGTTTGGCAACCGCGATTTCTGTGACGCGTTACCGCGTCACGCTGTGCCACGTGGTGCGTTTTTGGAACTCAACACGGAATGAAACGAAACAAGATACAATGGTAGCTGGGAGTAGGGATCAGATGATGACGCACCACAAAGCCTGTCTGAGCCTTTCAGATTTCCGATTTCAGAGACAATGGTAACGTTGTCGCAGAAAAAGAATCCGTGAGGCTAGAGCAACAAAGTCAGTCCAAGATAGCGGAGGGGAAGCCCTAACTGCGTGAGAACTAGAAGCTGCGCGTTCACACTACATATCTTGCTGAGAGGGTGTAGGCAACTTGCGCGCAGCGTCGTCGATACTAGCTTCCCCCAACTCTAAACTAAAGCATATCTAACCAATCCGTGGACCACAGCGTTTATAGTTACATTACTTATGATGTATAGAATGTGCACAAAGTACTTATGAAGAAGTCGCGCAAGCACTAGAAAAAGGGATGACTCCTGTGGGACGCGTTACCGCGTCACAATGTCCCACGAGCTGTGCAAAGTGGGAGGCGTTACCGCATCACGCTGTCGTCAACATGTTAATGGGACCGAAGGCAAGAGGCAAAAATTCAGACTCAACTTTTTGCCTTTCTGAAAATGATGTGATGAGCTTTGTGGATTGTTTCGTCAACTGGTAACTTCTTTTCAGGTGTCATCATAGAATTATACAACTAATTAACGAGGTACAGTTTTCTTATGTGGCTCTTTCGTCTTTGGACGCAGATTTATGAAAACCCTATTTCTTGAATCGTGATATTCGATTTCGGAATTATGTTGCATAGCTATTCTAACTTGATTTTGCTCACAATATGGGAAGTTAGGCAATTTTGTCTTTTATTGGCCAAGTTAGGTTAAAGACAAAAAAGTTTTCAAACTTTTGACCGCTACTGTAGAAAAAATCAAAAAATCAAACAATAATGACGAGCAACGCGTGCTTTACGTGATACGTGAAGAAATTCGACAAAAGAGAAAAATATTGATATGCTTTGTTCGCTGTTGCGGTAGGGTGTAGTGCAGTGGGCGTCGGCGCTACTAACCAGTATAGTCCAGCGATCAAATACCGAATCGGTTCTTGTGCAGACCAATCAACCCCAGCTTCACTGTTGGCAATTAGTGGCAAATTAGTCCCAAAGGGCACCAAAACCTACTGATTCATTTATTCACCTTAGAAAACCATTGCAAGAACCATTCAAAATCTTATGCGCCGCTGCAATCGATGAAGCTTCCACATACAAGACGGTCCCAGAAGTGGGTTCATTCACTTCAGGTGATTGATCTTTTTTTTAAAATGATGTCAGGTTTTGCTAATCGAGCGATCGCGTACCATGGCTCGATTCGCTCTTACGCGACGCGACCGCAAAGTACTCGATTCGCAAAGTCTGACATCGGCCTTATTAAGAACCCTAAGCAACGAACGTTTGGTTATTAGTTGACTGCATGAATTCTACCCTAGCAGTGTATAAGTAGCATAATCACTTGCACAGTGATAAGTGAATATTGCCTCTCACGATATCATAATGTTAGTGTTTCTCTCAAATAATACGACAATTGAACATATCGTTTGAGGAGGGTGCAGTGTTCCATTGGGCCTGATCAAAATAGACGTGATGAGCTAAGGACTCAAGAAGAGCTATCGTACCTTTTATTTGAGAAAAAGAACAGCTGGAGCACATCGATTCCTTCTGCAAACATTCACTGAATTTGCCCTAACGAGACGTGTGAAGAGAATTTGGTTTCACCATTTTCAAGGTGAAGAAAGAGGAAATTGGCAGCTAGAACGCAAATGGCGTTGTGTGCAAAGCATCCTATACGAAAAACATTGGTAATCCATTGGGAAAGGTAAGCTTTGAAACTTCAGTCAGTTATCGGAGCGCTCGACTTACTGATCCCAAACTATTAGGTTGTTGAATTATAAATTTCTCTTTTGTACATACACAAAATTTTGCTGGAACAGCAAAAGTTGGGCACCTCGGAAAGAGATATGGACACTACCTCATTGCGCTAGGCTTCACCATTCTAGGCGCAAATACTCGCCGTCCTTTTCGAAGAACTGTAGCAATCGTGCGCAGGCAAAGTTGAACACCCGGAGTCCGAATTTTTTAACTTTTAGAACTGTTTCTCCTTCACAGCATGCCCCTTTGACTCGGATAAGCAGTAGTCAGATGAAGTGTGACAAGAGCTGTTTGGGGGCGGATTCAAAGGTCATCAGCCCGGTCTTGCTGCTTTTTTTCAAAAAATGCAGCTTTTTTGTGGTGAATTAACCCATGAAATCATTGTTTTTCTTCCTCGCCGAGCCAATGCACGGTCCGATAGGTTACCTTTGTTCACGAGAGCCTGCCGCAACCGTGTGAGCTGAATTCAGCTCCTCAAGATGTCATGGAACATTCACGTGCACACCCATGAAATTCGATCGGCCATTTTTCGGAGGAAAAAATTCAGGCAAAAAACAAAAGGGCATGGGCAACGAGTGATCGCGTTTATGCTCCTAGATTTCCTCTTTCGAAAAAATTCTTTTTTGTTTAATTAATATTTTTTTATGAATACAATTACGAAGCGATAGCAATCAAGTACCTGCAGAGGTTTGAATGCAGCCTAGTGCGGTAAAGCTAAATCTGAGCAACATTTATAATGCCACAAACTGATAATAATAATATTCGAGAAAAGACCAAAATATCACGCTGCAGATCAGTGAAAAAAAGAATTTTTCTCCCAGATATTACATTCATACGGACCCAAATCCCGTAGAAATTAATTTCATCCTAACATCACTGGTTGAATTGGAGCAAAACGACATTGATCAAAATAATAATAAATAATGAACACTAATAATAATTATCACAAGGATGCTGAGTTA
>KZ345118.1:104244-116380 GCA_002352805.1 Teladorsagia circumcincta
GTTATGCTCTGCAAATAAATTATCACTACATATGCACCACTAACAAAAAAAGAAGAAATGGATATGAGTTATAAGTAAATGAAGTGAACACTCGCTCTGTACTTTGAGAAACTTGTAACTTTAGCATAATAACGACTCAATAACAAAAAATTCGGCACTATTCAACTATTACGACCCCAAGAACTCAAAATTTTATTTTTCGTCGAAACTTCGCCTATAGGGGTTATTTGAGGTCCTGATCACAAGAATGAGATTCATTTTTAACGCTGGCGCCATTTGGCGCCAATTTAGCGCCGAGGGTGTTTTCACCAAATTCGCTGTAAACTTGCACATAGGGGTTATTTAGGGCCTGATTACGAATCTGAAATTCGTTTCTGTCATTCGCGCTGTTTAAGGCATATTTTATGCTCTCCTGAGCTCTCTAACTTATAGTGCACAGGACTAAGCCTAGGGGGTGAAGGTGACACTATAGAGGGGTAGGCCAAGTACCGTTTGGCCAAAGTTGAAGGGTGTGAGAACACAAGTACTTGGCTTACTCACTTTGGAGCCCTCCCTTCTCCAAAAGCTTAGTCCTGATTGCAATCTCATTAGTGAGAGGGAGCAGGCAAGCAGGAAACAAGCGCCAAATGGCACCAACATCAAAAACGGACGTTATATCCGTAATGAGGACCCCAAATCACCCCTATACACAAGTTTTCAGCGGATTTGGTGACAACATCCTTGGCGCCAAATGGCGCCAGCACCGAAAATGAACTTTATTTTCGTGATCAGGACCTCAAATCACCCCTATGTGCAAGTTTACAGCGAATTTGGTGAAAACACTCTTGGCGCCAAATGGCGCCAGCGCCAAAAATGAACCTCATTTTGGTGATCAGGGCACCGAATCACCTCTATAGGCGAAGTTTCGACGAAAAATAAAATTCTGAGTTTTTGGGGACGTTCAATTCAAATTCATAGCGCAATTCATTATTTCAAATTCATAGCGCACTACTGAGCTGAAAACTCACCTCAGTGATAACGTCTATCAGACTGTCCGCCCTACTTCCAGGCGCAACTTGAAAATCATCACAAAACAATTTCTTCATGAAGTCGAGGACTGCTTTGACGCTTGGCAATGCTAACACTGAAAAAGTCTCGAAATTGGCCACGTTGTCAAGTCGTTCTGAAGAAAGTATTGTTTCTTTTTTACATTTAATTCGCGAGGGTTGTTCTGATCTCTATTGAAGGCTGATGTTTTGGCGGGATCCCCTCCTTTAAAGCAGTAACGCAGACTGTTCCACTGCTGGCTTCTGCGTAGTCTCGAGGACCACCGAAGCGTCAGCCGTCAACAGAGGTTGAAAAAAGTCAACAAGTTTACAATCCCGAGGTTTATGGAAAGCCGCACATGAAGACTGAAAAATATCTTTTCAAAACGAACTCATAAATACATGAATGCACGAGCGCATGTGGGCTGAGCAATCCTTTCCATGTATAGCAACATTAGCACTTACTATAAGCAGGACATTCATAACCATGAATTGGCCGTGTTCGCAAGGCTAGAAAAAGAGCGGTGAGCAAGCAAAGGGGCAAGAAATGATCTTGCTTCAACTTCAGCTTCCGTACTGAAAGCGAGTTTACCAACCATTTATCGATTATTTCGAGAGTACCTTTGACACATTTGCAATGACTTCAAAGATAGCTCAAAGCTCTCCAAGCCCATCAGTCATTGGAAACCATTCATCTGTTCGTATTCCTGAGCTCACTTTGATGCACAAGTCTGGGATATACAGTAAAAGAGCTAAAAGCCCAACCATGCTGGTGTCAACTCTCCTGCCCGATTTTAGAGGAATCCTCAGCGGAAAATTTTTGCATTCTCTCCCAACACGAATGTGTCAGCTATGATCACTAGAGACAACTCACAAAGTTTCACGCACAAAGATTCGGTTTCCGAAGAGAAACAAACTCACAAAACCACAGCCCATGAATATTGCAATGTAAGCCAGGCGGAGCATGGAATTAAGTGCACCTTGGAGCGGCTGCGTAAGGCATTCGAAGAACAAGTGGAAACGTTTCCTCCGCCAGCATTTGTGACAGTTGTTCAGCGGGTTCTTCCACGTTTTCGCATTGCTTACCAAAACAAATACAATACTTTTGTTCTTTTCGTTCTCGTCGTGAACGATGGGTCTCAAGCCAATGATTTATGGGTGGAATAGAATCATTATTTTTCCGGGAAGGATTCCTTTAGGGCCCTTCACTCAGCTGCGGACCGAGATCAGTCGAAGACTGCGTGCCCTCATTCAAGGGGCAGAGGATAGAACAGACCGCAGATGAAGGGGTACAGTGGCTATACAGGACAAAAAAACCATAGGGGGATTCCTATGATGAGATAAAACAGCATTTCTTATCCTTTATAATTTGGCTCCTGAGACTTTTGCATTAAACATCTCCGAATGACTTCTAACGGCATCTGTGTACAACTCTATTCTGATTCGCCTAAAAAAAACCAGCACTCATAATGCTGAACGCCTGGTTCTAGCAAGCCTGGTTCACAGGCATTTCAAAGCTCCACAGTATATCAGTGAATCGAAAACATCATACCTCCCTGTACTTTCTCAAGTTCAGGCGTTCCGGCCATATTTTTATCAGCTGCTTCTGACTTAACACCCATAGCGTTAGTATCCTGTAAAGACCTCGATGCCGAGCAATTTTTCAGCAGCAGGAAAAAATATTTCACCGAAAATGTTCACCTGTATCAGACTAGAAAACATAGCAAGCACAAATTCCTCCGAGTGAGCAATTGCAAAAAAGTTGGGAGAATTCTGATAAAGGAATGTAATCATTTGCACGACAGCTGATGGGTAATCAACATGCCATCCTTGAAGAGCCTGGCAAAAAGTATTCCATTAACATATTTTTACCGCACACAACCACATAAAAAGAATCATTCTGTGTGAATTATTTAGCACTTTCGTGTTCTAAAAAAGTCAATACGCAATGGATGTGATGCTCAATTGGCACCATACCAATCTCACCTACCTCATTTCCAGAATAAATGCAAGCTCTGACCATTGCTAGAAGTGGTATAAGGGCATCGTAGCAGAACTCTGCTGATTTGATTGCTTCATAGACAGAGCTGAAACGCGGTGATATGCGAAACGGTACCAAATGTATAAGATACTGAAAGTAAAAGTTGCATACCTATTCAGCGCCAGCCCGAAGACATGTGTCCATATTTGGTCGACATTGAAATTTTCACAAAATCGAAGATCTTTCACGGGCTGGAAGTGAAAAGACTGTTTACATGATAAATATTTTTAAGCGTAGCAATCTTGACAAAAACCGCCGTTTCCTTTCAGTACCGGTTCATTCAGTGCCCACTCAATCGAAGGCTTCGAATCGAAGGCTTCGAACAAGTTATTCAACGATTCGGAAAAGTGCAGGCGCTTTTCCGATTTTAGGTCCTTTCTTTGTCAATCGGAGGTGACCTCCATCACTACCCCGGATCCGCTAGTATCTAGTATTCTCGGTATCTGGCCTGTCTAAAAAGCACTCAACCAATGCTGAATTCAGTTCTTCTACATCATGCACATTACCTCCCGTCAGCGTTTCACCTCCCTCAACTTTACGTCTCGAAGTTCAAGAAACAGATCTTCAGAGCCTGTTCAAAACCTTCAAGATTACCTGATCGCTGAATTGCCCTAGAATCTATTAATATGCATCTATTTCTCGTGGAAGTGCAGTCCAGATGGGTTTCACTTAATCCACGCATACCCCTCGGTCTTTGCCCTGCATGAGTCAGGATGGGCGAAGCATACACGAGGACAAGAAGCTTTTTAATTATTGCAGCTTTTTTTCTTCTCTGGAAAGGAGGGAGCAAACTGGTCACAAAGTCGATCAAATGTCCCACTGACCTGAACCACATTGCTGCTTTTTCGGCTTGATGAGTAAGTTCAGCGAACGTTTCTATACTGCAGGTTGTCCCGAAAGTTCGTGCATATTTTGAACTTCTTTTTGAGCCTGTTCTATTGCGAGCACATTCACTACCTATCATCATTATATACATCACCACTATCAGTGACTTGTTACCAACATCCAACCGAGGATAGGCTGCTCAACTCCCAAAACGCTGGCAGTTAGAAGCCGAAAAAGGGCACTGAGGTCGATTTTGAGGTGCTTGTGGGAATGGAATTTTTCGTCCGCCAGAAGGCGTTTGAGCAAAAAGGGCAGATTTCTATCGCAAGAGGCTCACCACCGCTACACGATGGATGTGGTAGGACTTTTCAGCTGAGCTTCGAGATTTAGAATCGCTTCATTTTCGAAACGTGTGGTCATGGGTGTCGTGTAGCGGACACACTTTTTCGAGTTTTCAAAGCATTTGTTGGAGTTTCGCCGTGAGTCTCTGCTGCTGATCTCCCTACACTTGACTGAATTCATAGCTATGATTAGGGGAATGTCTCTAGTGGTTTACTCGAGAACGCTCCAGAAGAGACGGAGCACGACCTTGTGGTGAATTCCTTCACTTTTCACCCTCCTCCGTTCGATCCAGCCCCTGGGAATTTGAGGCGTGATTTCATGCAACATGTGCTTCTCAACTGTTGAAGTGGCTGTAGTAAATCAGTGCGTACATGTGTAGTAGAAAACAAATTGTAGACGGCACTCGAGTCGCACTCCTGTCATCGGTGGTCAAGTCATGGCGAATCTTTAACAAGCCTTCTACCCTTCTACGAAGGAGCGATAACCTCTGTGAACTGTACATCTGAAGCAACAAGGTGTAGCGAACACATAGCAGGTTATCCCGTGTGGATTAGCTTCCACGAGAAAGCGCATGCTCTTTTTATCCGACGCCGATGGCCTCCCTGAGTGAGGGTTCTTCGACCGACTGTAATCTCCTAAGCAGAGAAGATCCATAGATTCTGATACCTTATGGCGCAACAACAAGGAGATGTACCGTAATGCAGATGTCGCTTCCGGCTTCAATCAGATTGTGACACAGTAAATCTGCTTGAGTCAGAGCGCGAAAAACATGGCTCTTCTCTTTTCTCACTCCAAACTTGAACAAGGCGACTAGGGAGGACATGATTCGTTTAAAAGTTACTGCATGCTGTGTCCTCTCCAAACCTACGTGGACATAATTAGAATTCACTGAAGGAGATTGTGGCATGAGATCCAAAAAATATGCACGAACTTTTGGGACAACCTAATAAATACGTCCACCCCAATCGAAAAAAAAAAAGCTTTTGAGGGTATAAACCATCCTATGGCGAATTGCCAGTAGATGAATATCCATAAAGCAATTTCCTTTCCATATTTCAATTAGAAGCAACGACCAGAACTTCAGCTCACCTGGCCAACGAGTATCGCTAACATAGCAAGGTATGCGTGGGGTTTGTCTGCGTGAGCAGCCATCAAATGCTCTAAAGCCGCGAAACCCGCACAGTTTTGCAGCTCCGGATTGATATCAATCTTGCTGCCAACTGCTCCACCGTGTGCAGATACAGAAAAACCTAACACCACCTGAAATAGCAATAGCTTTAGAAAAAAGATCATCTAATATACTGTAAATACAACTACGGCTACATTCAAAACAACTAAATTTCAAAGAGCAGAGCATAATAAATGGGCTAGAATAGAGAGATCTCACAGCAGCTCGATTCCGCACAACCGAGTCCGCATCCGTCAACCAGCCACCACTCCCCGTGCCTTCGCGGAATTTCGATAGCAAATGAGGATGTGCCACGAGGGTAAGAAGAATTCTGAGTGCTAGGAATACTGTTCCTGAATGAACACCAGGCGACAGAAGGCAATAAATCCAGTCGAATCCGAGAACACGAACTATCTGCTCCGACATGCTGAAACACATTGATGAGATGTAAGAATTACAACTGCTAGTTACAAGAATTAGAAAAATTACAAAGCAACCCAGCCAACTTACTGCTGATTGAGAGGAGGACTAGAGTGCGACAAAAAATTGGCAATCATGTTCAGCAGACGATTTCTTACGTACACCAAGTACAATGCACACGGCTTTCCTGAAATCGAAGAAGAAACGTATGCAAGCTGAATCACAACAAGTGTTCCAAATTCAAAGCTAAACTGCAAGCTTTCGAAAAAGAGCTGCGTTTTCCTGGTTTTGAGGCAACACAGCTTTCAATGCTCAGGCTCGCTTTGTAATGGATACGTCATTGACCAACCTTCATCCGGCTTTTGATTTGCTAAAAGTTGGTTTTGCATCTCCGAAATGTGGAACGGAAACATTGATTCCAATGAGAGGTCTTCAACGCTGAAACAAAATCGTATAGAAGAACTTCCAATGGAGCAAGTAGTACCTCTTTCACTTCTCGCAATAATATCAAAAAAGTACAAAGACTCAACAATAAGGGTCTATTGGGTCTTGACAAGAATTTGGTCTATTTGAAATGCTTACTTTTCCTGCTGACTGCATAAAGGAGAAATGGCCGGGAAGGCATTTCAGAATCTTTACAAGACTAATGATCCTACATTCCAATAAAACTGACAATGAGATTAGCTCTCAGTCGGGCAAAAGCATGGAATGTAGTAAGATAGAATGAAACCAGATAAACTATTAAATGACCTTGATTTCCTGCGTTTTAACCCTGCTATCAATTAGATAAGCCAAAAAGCTCCAAAGTTGTGTTTATAAAAGCTTACATCTATAACTCTCTCGATTTTTACCGAGTATATGCACTTCAGATAATTTTCAGCTATCCTCTTCATAACAACAAGTGGATTATCTGTTCAAGTGGTATAGATATCCACTGTAAACTACCAAGTTCCAACGTGATTGTTTTCTTCAGAGAACCAAACATTTTCTTGCCTTGAACCTGAACAACATTCCACTTCCTACTTGAAAGCGAATTTGATGAAGAGGCAGCCCCATAGAAATACTTAGAGGTGTCGATGGTGTTGGCATTTAGAAAAACACACACACACGGTAAACGGCACAAAACCAAACAAGACCCCTACTACGTCTACGGATTTCCGAAATGATGCGACCCTTATCAGTGTGCCCTCTTCAACACTAAAACACTCTCTGCTAAACGACTATAGTCAGACGGTCAGAGGTTACCCATCTGCAGGCGTGTGCAGACACAAGCGGCGCAGGTACGGCCCTGCTATGCCATTGAGCCATACCTCAGCTACAAAACGCGAATCGTCCCACACCGTTAGGCCTCTTTCGATGCGCATATTTCCTCCTCTTCGATCCCCGAGATCGGAGGCTGAATGGTAGGCGCCTTAGGGATGCGGGACGATGCACGTTTCGCGGCGAGTGTGCACCTAGCGGCCTATCAAGGCGGTACCCATATCGCTCGCGCCGCTGCCCGACATAGGCCGACTCTCACCTTCGCCGTCGGACTCTAGCCGCAGACTCTTTAGCTCCATCAAGCATCGATAAAACTCGCTTCACGCTGGAACCAAAGCGTCAACAGGGGCCCCATTTCTAAGTTCTTAACCGTTTCACTTGATTTTTTCTCCATCCTGGCATCACTGACCAACGCTACCTTGATTTCTAATTCTGGGCTGCCTGTTCATCTCACCTTTAATGTCAAGAAATGTATTTTGAACGACCGAGCACAATGAGAAATTCGTGATTTCAATTGCTGCTTGTCGGCGCCCTATTACGCAGCTAACGAATTTGATGCTCCACTAAACGTTTGTTGCTCTGCGCCTTTCTTTGCAACAGTGACATAATTACGTGAGCGAGGAAATATTAGATTAGTACATAACCGTACGGAACATACGTTGTCGGCAGTGTCGCTGCGATGGCCTGTCCGAGCTTTAGTATACTTCGATTATCGCATTGCGGCTGAACAATTGCCGATAGCAAGTTGAACACGATTTCATTGGTTGACCACAACAAGTGAGGCCGATCGAACATTGTAAACAGTAAACGCGAGAGAAGCGGTGATCGTCGAACAATAGTAAGATTTTCTCGCTCGTGACTGAAATATAATTAATTCAACAAATCAATCTAATCCCACTATTTCGTAAACCACAAATTTGGTTTATCGGTGTTTTCAGTGGGTATGTAGGTCGGTTTGTGGCTACGTATGTGGCATGCTTGTCCAAATTCCTGGGATGTGGTAAGAAAAATGACGGGAAAAACCACCGCTCACAGATATGGAGAGCCTGAAGATCTTTTACTATCATACTTGGTGATGATATGATAGTGATGACAACCTCAAGTGGCATAGAAACACCGCATACCCTCGGCTATTTTACGTTGTATTGCTGTAGCAATTTTGAGGAGGGAGGGTAGCGAGGGTGGCAGGGAAAAGGAAAGCGGATAAAAAGATGCGGCCATCAAACCTGAGGTTCGAATCAATAATATCCTTTTATAGAGATGACAAGATAATGATAAGACACCTCAACTCTTACATTTACATTCAGACCTTATACAAGGGGTTGCCGCAGCAAAGAAGGGGATGACAACACCATGTGGAGCCGATATACGACGGCAAGAGAGGTGAAGAGGGAAAAAACAATGTATAACAAACCTAAGGTCCAAGTCAGGGTCGATGAATCATTTTAACGCGACGTCATGATTGCGGAAGGGGACTCTGTTAAACGACACCCTCGTTGTGCGTAGGCCCCTACTCTACGAGGTATTTACCCCTCAAGTGGAAGGGAACTGCGCAGGGCGTGAAGAGAACGCAGCAAAAGTCTCCCGGCATCTGCTAGCAAGAAAACTGGTTTCACCAAATTTCATTTGGGAAATGTTTTATATCAAAAATCCTAGGTTCATATTGCATGGGAGCAGAACCAGCCCGGAGGGTATCCTTGATTTTCAAATACGATATTCGCACAATGTACGCAGTGACTATTGTGACGCTAATTCCTCATTTTTTTCTCAGTATTAACCTACATTCACATGAGTGCTGTAAATGAAAACATTGGTAGCTCAGTTCTAGCATAGTCACAATTCAACAAATTAAAAGGACGTACTCTGTAATCAACTCGTAGAAATGTTCATAAAGCATCCTATGCTGTTCTTCAGGAGCCTTCTCCCAAATATCTAGGTCACATAGCAGATCCTCAAAAGCCTGAAATAAGGACCACATCACAATATGACCGACTAGAGCACAGTCAAAAAAACAAATAGGTTTGGTAGAAACACATCACGTCTGAACCGAAAACAATAGCAATAAAAAGGGCCAGAGTTCGCTCTGGCTAAGCGAAAACTACTTGACACATAGTAGAACACGTTTTCGTATGCGAGCCACCCACTGTAAAGCATGTGGGCAACGTGACGTGCTTAGTCACATGCCCATTTCCCACCCATGCGCGACTTTTTTCGGAACGTTTGCAGCTTCATCAATCCTGAAAGTTGTCTCCCAGATTGCAGCACAGGAATCGGCGTTGAAGTCCCTGGTTTTGTGCGTCCGAGTCATTGGTACTTTTGAGTATAGTTAACGAGAAGAGTTCACTTCATGTCACCACAACAAAGTTGTCGAATCAAACAAGAGGCTGACGGTAACTCAAATATCCCTACAGTTCTTCATCGTCTTAATAGCCTATGCGCTATTAAGACAATGATATTCTGTATGGAGTCGGGTCACGAAATATCCTTTTACAGAACTTTCACTTCATTCACGGGTGATATTGGCAAGCAGCTGATTTGCTCCGATAATACTGGAAAAGCTCCAACATTTTCCGTGCATTACACCAAAGATTCCTTCCATGACTTCCGAATACACTCGTCATTCAGCAGGCTGACCCTATGTTTTGTTTCCTCAAGTATCTGGATTTCGGCGACTAAATAACTGCCATGTTGTGAAGGACGGTCTGCAGCTCCATCGCAACACGCACAATTCTTGCCGCGTCCCTTTCACAGTCTTTCTGGATTTACAAAGGCAGTCGAGCATACTTTCAGCTAAAGGCGATTTTTTTCAGCTATAATCGCGGAGAAATGCTGCTACAGAAATGCTCTGGAGAGCACTGACCATCGTTCGCATACAATTTGCAATTTTCAAAACAGTACACAATAATTTTTCAAGGCAAAGAAGAGAAGTGCGCGGATTTCACCAACAATCTAAAACTTTCAAGACTATGGAGCAGTTTCGTTCTCGTAAATAAGATACCAATTATCGCACCTAGTTTCATTTAGAACGAAGTAATTCGCTTTAAGCAATCACGAAATAACCGTTGAATTTGCTAGCCATCTGCTGATACATCTTCAGTCGCCAGTGTCCACGTCCGGGACACCAAGTTAGGCGCAAGACAAAAACCATGGACAAGAAGCAGTGCCTCTTCAACTGCACTACCTATGGAAACCAGTCAGAAACCACTACAACTACTACCTGTGCATTTGGAATCGTAGCAATTTCCCTGGCAGTATCCAAAGTGCCAGCCATACTGAAGATCATGTGCATTATATGAGAGTTCATTAGATTCGCCTTATCTTCGAGAAGCACCGCCAGCGTCTGTGAAAAGAACGATTATCACAATCCACTGAAACTGAAACTGACAGAAAATCAAAAAAAAAATCCCTACTTGATATGCCCTATTCGCGTGAAGGGTCGCCTGTAAATTGCTATTCGACCTTACAGCCGACACAACTGCCTTCAAACTGGCGTATAGACCTTCGGAATCAGTAGCCATAGCTACGAGACCATACAAGCAAGCGTATCCACCCATGGAATCAAGCAAACGCGGAACCGGTCGAGGAATGAACGTACGCATTCCAAGATACCTTCAAAATACATGGTATAGGAGTTCTACAGTGAGGAACAAATCTACGGCTCGCATTCAAAGAGAAAGGAAACGACTGTTCACTCATGTTACATCAGGTATTGCAGAACAAATCACCCACCCAATTATGACAGCGCCAAATGCTCGACCAGCGCCTGGAGCATGAGCAACTGTATTAGTCATGATTCGCAGAGGAGTGCTGTTATCGCTCGATGATATGCCCAACTGAATAAGAAAGAAGACTACTGAATTATTAGTCAAAAGTAAGAAGAAAAAGACGGTTAAATAGTACGATAAATATGACGCTGATGGACGAATAGTACGTAATTATTAAGAGTTAGAAAAATATCGACGAAATAAAATTAAATTTTGAGACAGCGACTAAGTAGCGTTTTCGACAAAAATTGTACCTAGCAGAGAATTTTCTATATTGTGATGAGATTCTACTTCTTGAGAAGACAATGGAATGAATTGCTCGGGATTTGAAAAAGGTCTGGTCGTGATGAGCTAAGAGACGAATTTAGACCAAATTCACCCAAGCTCAACAAATTCTGTAAGGATTTTCATGATATGGAGCTGGTAAGAGCTCCAATGTTTGATAAAGACAAAGGTCGTGTCGCGAAAGATGATCCTGTTCTACCAAACCGTGCTCTGTTATCGAACCCTTTGAAACCTAATGTTTCAGAGGATTAACGTCAGGTGCGAGTGGTAGAATCGTAAATCCATTCTTGAGTGGAAAATTTGGAAGGGACCCTCGATGGCAAGAACAAATAGCAAAAATTGAGCTGATTTGAGGATGATGATAGAGGTTGGGGCTCTGATAGAGTGCGCCTTCAATATTCAGATAAAATCGTTCGGTTTGAAATTATTAATTAAAAATCGTTACTCATTCCTTTTAGTGTTATTCTTTTATCGTGGCTTGTTCTTATTAATGTGTGAAGGAGAAGAATTCGAAATCTCGTTACGCTTTCTGTTATCTGAACAAGGAAAAAATTGAAATATTACATGAGGTGCCAGAATTTCAGCGTCCATCTTGTTATGCACAGTTCGAATTTTTGCCAGTGTCATCTCGCTCGTTGCCATGCCATTCAAAGCAAGAACAATCTACAATGATCCACTATACTCAGAAACATTCTTCGAGTTTGAATGGCGGTCTACCTTTTCCTCTTGAACAAGAGATGTTCTTTCTTGTCCGACTGCTTGAAGACTGCCTACGTAATGTGGCTGTAGATCGTAAATACTGCGTACTAGTTCTGCTGTTAGTGGTTCTTCGATGAGAAAAGTAGATGCCAGTCGATATCTAGAAGATACCTCAAGATCAACGTTGTACTACTAAATTCGACAAGTGCTGCTCACCGTAAACGACTTGGCCGTCGCATTGCTGGTAAAGTACCAATTACAGCGTTTACAACATGTGTGTGGGCTAGTTGAGTTGCTGCACCCCCAG
>KZ345118.1:241338-253535 GCA_002352805.1 Teladorsagia circumcincta
AGCAGTGAGGCGTTAGTTTCGACAAGTGATGTAGAGGGTGGGACGGGAACATATTTGGTAGGGGTCGGAAAGTGATAAGAGCTGATAAGGGTTGATAAGAGGCGCCGGAATGCAAATTTCACGAAATTCTGTGCGGGTATCCCAGCAGCAGTGAGGCGTTAGTTTCGACAAGTGATGTAGAGGGTGGGACGGGAACATATTTGGTAGGGGTCGGAAAGTGATAAGAGCTGATAAGGGTTGATAAGAGGCGCCGGAATGCAAATTTCACGAAATTCTGTGCGGGTATCCCAGCAGCAGTGAGGCGTTGGTTTCGACAAGTGATGTAGAGGGTGGGACGGGAACATATTTGGTGGGGATCAGAAAGTGGTAAGAGCTGATACGGGTTGATAAGAGGCGCCGGAAAGCAAATTTCACGAAATTCTCTGCGGATTCCCAGCAGCAGTAAGGCGTTGGTTCCATCAAGTGATGTAGAGGGTGGGATGGGAGCATGTTTGCTGAGGGACAGAAAGCGGCAGCAAGTGATAGCGGCTGATAAAAGCGATATGCGCAAAAATGCACAGGTCGCTCAAAGCCCGACCCTGGATAGAACGCGTTCATTGAAATAGTTTCAACTTCATTTTTTATGTCGTCATCGCCACTCGACCACTACTCTACCTTGAGTACCTAAGAATGTACAGCGGTTGTTGATGAAACACTGTAATGATTACTGGGTATTCCATTTCAACGTTAATACATCCACTATTATTCGACCGCTAAATTATCCAGCCCTTCGTTCATGATGGTTGTTTACAACACCACTTGAGCTCCGCACTCCACCGCGCGTATCATCGGTGAGCTTCAGCAAAACAAGGCAGCCTATCGAAGGCATGCTAACGCGTTTCACGAAGCAACTGACTGTTGGGTTTAGCGGCGGGAGCCAACGCTCCACAAGCTGTCCACCTTCACCAAATCCTACCGTGTCATGGACGCGGTAGTGTGCGGAGCGAAACTGGTTGAAATATAATATGAAAATAGTCAATAAATCTTACTAAAAAGCCGTAAGCGACAGAAGCCGATCTATAGCCAGATTGAGAACAAGCATTGCTGAGAAGCACGAGCCGAATACAGGGATAATATGGATGTAAACGCATAAATCCTGCCGAATCTGATGATCCTTGATTCTGAAAACGTCCTCTTTATATGTAGCCTTGTGAATTACATATGAGGTACTTAGTCAAGGGAAAACACCGTCCTCGTGCTCATTGTTGCCTATACTTTGCGATCGATCTCTGATGTTACCCATTTAACTACTGAGCAGTGTAAAGCGAGGCATCGAGGGGAAATCCCAGATCGAATACCCCTACTCCCGTAATGAAGGCTCAACAACCCTCCTCCGCGTACAACACCACATAAAAATGTGGTTGTTTTTGCAACGCGTACGTGGATGATTTGGAAACTTCTAGACATGTTTTTCTATGGATTGGTAAACTCTAGCAGATTTATTAGAAGTAACCCCTACCGCGAAGTCAATGAGTGATTGGATAAATGTGAGTTTTTCCAATTTAAGGTACAATAACTTCCTTCAAGTGCAGCCTAGAGAAGGATTAGGGTGGTATGATCTAAAACTCAGCCACCCTCAGAAGTTCATTGGAAGTATTGACCTGGAAAGAAAGTAGTGAAACATTGACCACCACAATTTTGAATTTGTTTTTTATTCCCTATGTAGTTTGAAATCCTTGACGCCTTGATCATCGCAGGGAACAACAACACGATGTCGGTTTTGAGATCGTGTCACTTAACGCAAAATTTCTTCCCGATGAAGAGCGCTAGAGCCGAGAAGGTGACCAATCGTTGGCGAGAGGTTAGGACCTTACGGAAGTGCCGAAAGAATTTTCAGATGAGATTCTCCAGAATATTAATTTTTTCGCAACGTGGGTCGAACGACCTCAAAAATAGCAGAATATTTTGTTTTGCGTTCAAATTGAATGCGCTTCCTTCAGGCTGTTGACGTTTTCCTTCAGCAGTGACCTAGGTATCATTAGGTGTTGATTGCCAGCGGGAAACCCCTCTTGCACCCCTAGTGAACAAGAAAGGAGAATGACGAGCTTGTGATAAGGGAATCATTTTTCTCATAGAAAACCGTTACTTTACGTAGTTCAACGAATTGTGTTTCATGCACTGGGCATGCTTGGAAGTTTATAAAGCTCCAGCGAACGTCTACAGGATTCGTTTTCCTCATAGTGGAGTTTACTATTTCCATAACTACTGTATGTACCAAAAGCTTAAATCGAGTTCATATTCGTTCAATCTTTTTTGAAGGCAGAGTAAGCTAACGGTGGGACTGTTTCTTCGTTTGACACTTTAGTAATGCCGATAATTGCCATCGGCAAGAAATTTGAAAGCACAACTTAGGCGAGTGGTTCAACATTTCTCTGGCGCAGCTCCTAGAGCAGAGCCATTGAGACTTACAAGGAAAAGCTCTCAGGTCGCCATGGCCATTCAAGAAGAGATGCATAGGCCTAGATGAACCTTCGAACGCTGATCTTAAATCTACCTTCGGAATCTGTTAAACGGTTCTCTCAAAGTAATTATGAGGTAAAACAGCGCAACGGTAGTGGTCAGGACTCACAGCCAAATGTCGTAGGAGAGATCCCTTGTCGTAACTACTCTTCATAACCCTGTTCAGAAAATCGTTTAGCAGATTTGGAAGATAGATTTGAGATCAACATTCAAAGGTACATCTATGCGCATCTTCGTTACATCTCTTCTTGAATGGCCTCGCGACCCAGGAACCCTTCCTTGTTAGTGAACAACAAAGTCCGTAAATAACGCAGATGACTGGCTACTGCGTACTCTAACATGGAGCTGCTTGCAGCTACCGCATTTTTCAGGGTACTGCACTAACCCATCACTATCATCTCGTTATTTCGGAGGCACTGTGGCGCGTAATAACTTGTCTGCTCATTTCCTTTTTCATTGGCGCCGGGCAAAGCACTGATATTGACAGTCATGGGGTGCTTGCAGGTATGATTTAGATAAAAAAGCGCCGGAATAGAGTGAACCACCGGTGCACCACTAATGGAGCGAGCGTGTGCTTGCCTATCTTCTTCATCTGTTGATGGTAAATATCCAGTAGGGGGGGGGGCACTGCTTGCTATCTACCAACTGTTTCCACGTGGTCACTACTCTATAACTCCTCCACCCTTGAACTTGGGAGATGTCCGACCCCGTGTTTTAGGACCGCTTCCTTAGACCATGGCTGGCACAGATATGGAAGCATCTCAAGATGTTTCTACAATACACCGACACTTATCGAAAGTACATCTGAAATGATCTGATAACGTATCATGAGGCATCGTTCTTATCTTGAGTGTCAGAGATTTCAATAGAGTGCCCCACCCCCCCCAAAAAAAAACCGATTTTCACCGAAATTGTTTCTCTGTGCTGTTTAAGAGAATCTAATGAAGAAGGAAGCTTAGGAATAGGTCTGGTAAAAGTGATGTAATGTCCACGCAATGCAGCTTGAAAATGAGCTGAATAGTTGTTCAGGTAGATTGATGTGGGCGCTACATACTTCGCGTGCATCTTTGACGCTTTCAATATTTTCACAGGAGTTTCTACAGCCGTAAATGTAAAGAATCCACTAGTTGTGAGCAGGAGCAACCCGGTGGTATCGTTTTCCTTTTTTTTTGAAGTTTCATTGCTATTATTCTCTTGAGCGTGCCACTTCACGACTATCGAGTGGTAATATGAAGCACTTTCAGCAATTCTTCATGGAAATTATTGAGCCTATCAACCACCGCTCCTGTATCTATTCTCGAAAGTCACCGAATCCACAACCCCTCTTTGGCCAAAATTTTTCCATGAACCTCAGGAAGTTAATCCACAAAACCATTGAAATTTGCTGCACATTGGACTAGTTTTATAACATGGCGATTGCTCCAAGATAGTGTTATTTTTTTAGTTATAGTGCATAAATATGTTCGAAATGAGCCGCGCCTTCCTACGGATGGAACTCGCGGAGTCATTTTGGATCATTTTTACCAAAGCTTGACGAACCATTGGCTCCAGGCTTTTTTCCTGCACCCACGCCTCTCCTTCTCCACCCCTCCCCCCTTATCTAATTTGATGCTAACTCGCCACAATATGCGCTGCCACTCGTCCGCTGACCCATCTGCGTTTGTGCCTTCTAACCGCGCGACCAGCCTCCTGTTGGGAACCCTTCAAATGCGATCCTTTATTGATCTCACAACTGTTACTGACTTTGCATATTTGGAGGTTTGGAGCCGAACAGAATTCTGGAGTGAGGGTATATGATCGATTAATAAAACTGAAAGACTCACAGTTCGTATGAAATAATCGTGGTGAAGAAGGAAAACATCAGCAATACGTCACCGGAAGCGATCAGTGCGATGAAAATATTGCAGGGATTTCGCAGCGACCTCAAGAAGAGTAACAGTACACCTCATTATCACAGTAGCCATAAGAATGGAAGGCATAAGCCTAACCTTCGGACTGACACGGGACGGGAAGCATTTCGCCGCACCCTATGCTCAACGTGTACCAATCTTAACCACCACCTCCAGATCGAGTCTGTGGGTCCACGAAATTGCCTGCTTCTGGCCTCAAACCCCGTATTTGAATTGGCCGCAAAGCCGTCATACACGCTGTGTATTCTGGAGTGTGCGCGGGGCACTCATACAAACGCTGAGATTAGCTCAAATGCTCACTTTGTAACACACTAGCGCCATTTTGCGTACTTTTCAGACGCGACAAAGGCACATCTGTGATGAGCGTGCGCTACTCTATCCTACCCAGTGAACAGATTCTTCTACACGACTTCTGCTGGGGTGTTGCTTTGAAACATTGAACTCCTGAGAGCATACGCGCAATGACTGCAATTGAGCTTGGAAGGAAAATGCTTCGGTTTGAAGAAGGATTCCACGATAAGTCGAATGCCGAAGAAGGAAATTTGCTCGGTGGAAATACAGGCGGGTCTCATAAGAAGTCACGAAACGCAATTCGCAGCGAAGGATATGCTCCGGCGATCTAGCATGGCCATTCCCGCAGCGCTATCGACGCGCTACGCCCACATACTGGATAACCGCTCGCCATAGGTCGCTAGTTCTTAAGTAGAGAGAGCTTGGCGTTGAATAAGGGTAAGGGTTCCATTGCTCGGGCTCCGCGTCTTTCGTTTCTGGTTTTTTTCTTTATCTTAGTACGATCTCTACCATAACTCTGATGGCTGCCCTCTTAGTCGTTAGTCCTTCACTCATAATTTTTGTTTCTAATTATTGTCCCACTTATTGTGTGAACGTTCTCATCAAGAGTTGTAAGGAAAGAGAGGATAATTTCTCACGGCGCAGTAATTCAAGAAGAACTTACTTTGACACCAGTGTCGCATAAACGATGAATGCATTTCCAATTACACTTATTGTCGGGATCACAACGTAGAGGACTTGATAAGTCAGAGAAACCGTATTCAAAGACATTCGGATGGACTATGTATGTTTCTGGAAGCGTCAGATTCACAGTACAGCATGGTCACAAATAAAGGTAACAAGAGCAGCCACAGTATGTTTGAATAAAAATTGATATGATAAAATGCCGCTATCTATAAGCTTCACATGATGTTGTGTTGATGAGTTTTCTTGAAGCTCCTGCACTTACAATTTACCAGTTTAGCTCCGCATGCTATCGCACGCATAGCACGGTAGGTTTTAGTTGAAGTCAGTAAATTGTGGAGCGTTGAGTCTCACTGTTAGAAAACCCAATATTCAGTTGCTTCGTGTAATATGCTAGCTAACCTTCGTTAGGCTGCCTTGTTTTGACGAAGCTCACGCTTGATACGCGCGGTGGAGTGCGGTGCTGAACTGGTGTTATTAAACAACCATCATGAACTGAAGGTCAGGATAATCCAGCGGTCGAATACTAACTGATTAATGATGTTGAAACCAGTTTGGCTCCGCACACTACCGCGTGCATGACCGTGGTAGACTTTGTGAAAGTAAATAGCCTGTGGAGCGTCAGGTCCCGTCGCTAAAGAACCCAACACTCATGGTTAGTTGCTTTGTGAAATGCGTTGGCTGACCTTCGATAGGCTCCCTCGTTTTGCTGAGGCTCACCGTTTCATACGCGCGGTGGAGTGCGGAGCTTAACTGGTGTTGTAAACAATCATCATGAATCGAAGGGCTGGATAATTTAGCGGTCGAATAAATTGGTGAATTGATGTTGAAATGGGAATACCCAGTAATCATTACAGTGTTTCATCAATACCCGCTGTACATTCCTGGGAACTCAAGGTAGAGTAGCAGTCGAATGGCGATGACGGCATAAATAAAATAAAGTTGAAATAATTTAAATAAACGCGTTTCTTATCTAGAGTCGAGTTTTGAGTGACCTCTACATTCTTAAGCATATCGTTATTATCAGCTTTTATCAGTTGTCACCAAACACGCTCCCGTCGCACCCGCCACATCACTTATTGGAAGTAACGCTTCATTGCTGCAGGGACACTTGCAGTGAATTTCGTTTTCGAAATTTGCATTCCGGGGCCTCTTATCAACCCTTATCAGCTCTTATCACTTTCCGACCCCTCCAAATATGTTCCCATCCCACCCTCTACATCGCTTGTCGACCAACGCCTCACTGTCGCTGGGACACCCGCAGAGAATTTCGTGAAATTTGCATTCCGGCGCCTCTTATCAACCCTCATCAGCTCTTATCACTTTCCGACCCCCTCCAAATATGTTCCCGTTCCACCCTCTACATCACTTGTCGGAACCAATGCCTCACTGCGGCTGGGACACCCGCAGAGAATTTTGGAAATTTGCATTCCGGCGCCTCTTATCAGCTCATATCAGTCGCTATCAGTTTGGGTCCCTCACCGAATATGTTCCCTTGTCACCTCCTATATCATATCCCAAAATCGGCTCCTAATGACTGCTGGGGCACGCGCTATGAATTTCGTGACACACAGACACAGAACACAGACACACAGGCACACAGACACACACACACACACACACACACAGACGGACATAGCGCTTTAAATATGGTAGAGATAGAAAATCCAGTATTTATAACATTGTTCCATTAACAACCATTCTACATTCCTAGGAACTGTAGTTAGAGTAGCGGTCGAATGGCGCAGAAAGCGCAAATGAAACGAAGTTGGTATGATTGGAGTAAAAAGCGTTTCTTATCTAGAATCTGGCTTTGAGTGACCTCTACATTTTTACGCATATCTTTATTCCCTCTTTCCTATCAGTTGTTATCACTTTGTACCCCTCACCAAACATGTTCCCGTCCCACCCTCCACATCACTTGTCGATACCAACGCTTCATTGCTGCTGGAAAACCTGCTATGAATTTTGTGAAATTTACGTTTCACCACTTCCTATCAGCCCTTACCGCCCGTTATCACTCTTAAACACCCACCTAATGTGTTTTCGCCCACCGTCTACATCACCTTCCGAGGCCAACGCTTTATTGCTGCCGGGACACCCGCTGTGAATTTTGTGAAATTTGCGTTTCAGCGCCTCTTATCAGCCTTCATTGGCCGATCACCTTCGGACCCTCGCAAAATATGTTCCCGTCCCGCCCCTTATATCATATCTTGGAATCAACTCCTGGTGACTGCTGGGACGTGTGCTATGAATTTCGTGACACACACAGACACACACACATATAGGCAGACATTCATAGCGCTTTATATATAGTGGGGATTAGTTAGCTTTCGGCAATAATGCCACCGTCAGACCAACCTTGAATCACAATACTTGCGAGCGACAACTGTTTGAATTTATTACAAAAATACAAAACAATATCGATTTATACCAGCCAGGAATAGGGAAGGGGTGGATGGCCTATAGGGGTCGGAGAGGAATGAAAAATGAGACTCCAACCCTGAGGCAAAGGACTTCGCTAATCAAGCAAGAAGCCTCAGAAGGTCACGTAGCTCTTCCTTTGCATTGATCTCTGGCTTTATTCGGTATATTTCCCGCGCCTCCATGATCTTCCTTTCCAGCGGTCGCAACAAATGTCTATGAAGAACGCTCACGTCGATGGACGGTGTGTGTCATGGTTCACTGTGCGGTGCCCGAAAAATGCTGCGAGGATAGGCAGCAGGATTGGCCAGCACTCTCCTGTGTTCTCTAAGCGAACCTTCAGTGGTCTTGCCGTATCCCCCACGTATTTTTCTCCACATCCCCTGCACTGCACAAGGTAGACGGTGCCGTAGAGTTCGCAAATCTTCTCAGCTGTACAATATATTCTTTGTGACAATCTTCAATAGATTCTTCATGACACCGACTTTCGTAGAATCGGGATGACGTGAAAAGGTCCTTTAATGTATAAAGAAAGTAGATATTTTTGAGTGTAGATTCTAGTACATCAGAAAGTCTCATAAGAGAAGCGTTAAGCGTAGAGAGGTCCAACTCCTGAGTAGTTGCCTAGGATGAAATCGCCGTTTAGCACTAACATGCCGCTGTGAATGGTTGCCCGGATCCCCCCGCTCCTTTGTCAATGCGAATATCAGCCAGTTGAGAGTAACAGTTCCTGGTTTCCTAAAAGAAAGCCCCACAATCGGCCAGATCAGTAGCAAGGTAGCGCAAGGTAAGTTGTAGGGTCCGTACCTATTATCACCATGCCGGCTTCGTCGCACAAGTGGTTAGGGCGCTAGTCTTTACGGGCCTGCTAGAATTGATGTGGAGTTTAGCGTGCTCTCTCAAGTGTTCTGACTTCTTTGATCGCTTGCTTCACCGGTGTTCCACATCATTCCATCATACTGTCAATTAGGGAATTGATCTTAGCCTTCCTTTCCTTTTCTTGTTTTCTTTTTCACTTACAATTCATTCCGCAACCCAGTCATCAACGAATCGCTCTTCTACACCACGAAATAAGTTGGGACGTTGAAGAGCGCATCAGGACCTTTAGCCAGGACGTTCCAGAAGATCAAGTGCGCAACGGAATAGTTAAGTAGGAATTGAAATAGATCAACGACCAAAGCCAGGAATTATGCTTTATGATCATTTGGAGGAGAACCTTACAAGGAGCACCCTAGGCAAGACCAGCTGCCCCAGTCTGTGCTACTGATTGGGCACTGAGCAATTGGCTCAATAGCATCGGTAGAGACGGCATGAGCTGCAAAGCTAGACCTACTATTATACCGCCACTCACTCCCAATTAGGACCCCCTACGTTATGAATCGAAAGTGCACGCTTTCAGCAGGTGTCGTAGCAATCATCTAGGCGCTGCCTATGCTCCATCAATCGCCACCCAAATGGAATGGGCTACAGCAGAATGTAGTTTCGATGGAAACAGCATGCATCGAATGACCGTGGCTGCGAGACACGCTCGTCTACGGAACGCCCGTCTACGGAAGCCATCTACGGAAGTTTCATTCCACGACGGCATAGACGCGACTTCCTTTGTTGGTCACCAGTGCATTTGAGTCAGGAGTCCACCGCGGTAACAAAATGCGGTACTCTTGGCGGCTACCTTGCAGCAGGGGCTCTTCACCCCAACCAAAGTCTAAGCTCCTCCATCAGAGGATATTACCCCCCCCCCCCCCCCGGTTTGTAGAATTCGCTAAACAGGCCTTCACTCGCTCAGTGAAGAACGCATGCATTCGTTCCCTAGCAAATTGATGCACATCAGTGATTATGATGGTTCTTATAAATATTTTCGATCAATTGTTTGTCAGGAGAGATAAACTTGGAGAGACTTATGGAACAACCCTATGTATGCTGTATACAGGAATGGCCAAAAGAAAGGGACACTTCACCCCGTAATCAAAACTGCATTTACCACTCTTTGCTAGAATCAAACCGGATGCACCCGACTGCATCTTGAAAAGCACAATCCATTCTATCAGAGAGCCTCATAGCCTTTTACATCGACGGCACCAGAAAATTTCCCCACGGGATCAAGGTACACCGGTCGAGCTCAATGATGTCATCGAGGGACCATAGGCCATTAAGACGTCATCTGCTTGAGTCAAGCTGGTTAAAAGCGGTCTTGAGCTGATGAGAGCTAGGGTTTCTAGGAAGCTCCACATCACTTGACCGATTAAAAAAATCTCATGGGAGCTCCAGCCTGGAGCAATAACAGGAGGCCCCTTCGAGGTACATAGATGGTGATAGCAGATGACGTCATACTCCGAGGACGTTGAGGCCATCATAAGAGGCTGACAGGCCTGCTTCTGCTTATACAGGGACATCTAAGAAATGCTTTGCCGTAAAACTTTACCACAACCGAGTCCCTGAGCGAGTTCAAATTTGCTGATAGGCGTGATGTGTCTCTTTTTTTTTTGGCCACCCCTGCAGATCCCTGTAGATTTCCTTTGATTACTTTATCTTGCTGCCATAATTTCTTGGCAACCCTTAATTTGTTGGCAAGCCAGTAGTATAAAACTCATTGTTTCACTACATATGAAAATTTTTATCGTAACGAGATTGAGTTCAGAAAAAAAAGAGGCCTTCTGGGGGAGCACGCAACTTCTCTTCGAGATGAGAATGTCATCTGAATGCACGATACGAACATAGACTTGATGAATAGCGATGGCTAGTCCATCTGCTAGCCAAACATTTTCATGAAGCGTGTTGAATAAATGAAATCCAATAGGAAGGCCATCATGGCAAGACACAAGACTGACAGAACAAGTGTTTGGAACGAATTTCACGACAGCCGTTTTAATTTTGTAGTTGGTAAGAAGAGTGACTGAAACAGGACTATTGTTTGTATTAGTGAACTGTCTGCTGTCAAAACAAGAATACCGAAGTTCCTTTGTTTGTCGTGTTTGTTTTCTAGTTTCTACCTAGAATGCATTTGTAGCATTAATAACGTGACTTTATATAGATTTTCTCGTAACAAATGGGCGTCATGGGAAAGACGAGCTCACAATACAAAAAAGTAAAAGGAAATGATGGGACGAAAATATCAAATACTAGCTGAGTTACGGGCAAAACTCGGCCCTGGGTGGGACTTGAACCCGCACTTCTCGCTTTTCGGCACTAATGCGAGCTTACACTCCACGGCATAGGGTCAGCCGTGACGTTCGCACTTTTCCAAAAATTTCGCAACCTCCCTCCTTTAGCCCTTGACTGCTGGTGGTACACATATGTACTACTCCCGTAGTCAACGGCAGTACCACAGTTTTGGGCTCTATTGAGACAGGAGCGCCCGCTCAAAGGACGAATTCACGACCAGAGTAAAAGTCGAATTACGAGTAATTCACCTGATTGAGGGACCCGCGGACCTCCTGAGGGTGCGGACTGAAGCGCAATTGGCACCGAAGGAGTTGACTCGTTGACCTGTTGAGGCTCAATCTTGGCGCGGCGGGCCAGTGCACGCCCACAGTCTATCGAATCACACGCTGCGTATAGATAGCAGAGAGAGCGTTTTGTTAAAGAGGACACAGCGATGGAAGTCGCATCAATGCCGGGATCATGGTGAAAGTAAGGGGTCCCATTTCTCGGGTTCTGGGCCGTTGCCCAGGGTTTTTCCATCATTAGTGTATAACTCATCATCGCTGAGTTAAAGGAGGACTCCACGGAAAGGACGAAAGTCGAGTTAGGGAGAAATAGCCTAGTGGGGAGAGCGGCGAACATCCTGAGGGTGCGCACAGGCACGCAATCGGCAGCGGCAGATTTGACCTCGGAGAGCTAGAAGGGCTCGATCTTGGCGGGTTCGCCTGTCTCCGCCCACCGTCTGTCTAATCACCACAGGTCTATACGCGGCGAGTGATTGGACAGCGGAGAGAGCGTTATGTTGAAGAGGGCACAGAGATGGGAGTCGCATCAATGCCGAGATCAAGGCGAAAGAAAGGGGTTCCATTTCTTGGGTTCTGAGCCGTTTTTCATGGTTCCGCTTCCTTTCTGGTACTACTTACCATCCCTACAGTACTTCGGAATGGGTTGAGTTTTCATCGTAAATTCTGCCTTTAATTTGAAATGAGTTGCCTTTTCTGCGTGAATTCGGCCTTCAAGGGAGGATTTGTGCAAAGATAAGGGCTTTGTTACATTTACACTGAAAATAAATCATAAGTGAAGGAGAGTTAAAAGCAAAAGCATAAAGCATTCGCCGTTGATCAATCCCGTTTAGGGATGCGGCACGCGTTCTGCTTCCATTTGTACATTCGCAGTGGCGTTAGAACGCGATGTGGCCTGTACAATGACTTGCGGGGGCCAGCCGATGGACAAGTCAGTGTTTTTATC
>KZ345118.1:265090-275512 GCA_002352805.1 Teladorsagia circumcincta
AATATTTGGTAGCTCATAGCCGCTGATAAGTAGCCTTCCATATTTCCTAAAAAATGCTTTATAGGAAACCAAAGACTGTGTACGTGCAGATCCCACCAGATGTACCAGGAGGTGAACCTCGATATGTCAAAGCACCAAAAGTGAGTCTCTGTAAAACGAGGATTTGATTTGAATTTTGTCGAATTTTTCAGGAGACATGTACTATGTGCTAACACTTCATTAGATCTCTTTGGCACAGTATTTTAGGGAAAAAGGGAGCCGATGAGCTCATTGTGGAACTCTTAAACAAGCTTTTGTAGCAGTTGCCCGGATTGTCTCTAGTTGTTGCGAATACAGGGGGGGGGGCGGAAAGAAATTTTGCTTCCGTACTCAAATGGTCCACAATAGGTAAGTCATTCCCTGAAGGGTGGACAGCTCGTCCTTTATGGGAGTTCACACACGGATCAAGCGATGCATTACGATAACATCTCTTTGGTCCGACATCGCTTTGGAAAAGTGAATTATTCTCTGGAACGTTGGTATGTTCTAAATCAGTGTGTTTAAAGGTGATGACCGAGTACGACAAATGCAAAATGGAGTGCAAAAGGCAGAGAGATGCTCAATACCGCAAAGAGGTATCAGAATAGCCGTCCATACATAACTGCATTTTATTCATGACGGTCATTTTAGCACATAGCTGCCCTGCGTGAAGAATTGGCAATTTTGGAAGCACAAGAGGCTGCAGAATCCACGGCTGGAGCATCTGAAAGCAAACAAGAAGAGGTACTTTCAAATTATATATGTGTATGTATATTAATTCATCTCCCTTTCTCGGATACTTTTATGAAGGCAAAGCTAGGGAAATGACTAAGCGCTAGTGATGGGGCTTCTCGTGTTATAAGGAAGCTCTGGTTGGCTAACGAAGTGCTAAAATCTCAACTACCCTTCACTAGCACTGAGCATTTGGGAGAGATAACTACTAAGGGAAACTTCAGGCAACAATTTTTGTTTCGCTAAGGAAGTTGAAACACGGTCAGTGGGTTAGAGCAGGTGTTGCACCCCTCCACTAAGCCCTATATATGAGAGTGTAGACCGAAACGAAGGGGCAAATTATAAGCAGTGAAATTTCGCTTATTCAGTTGACTTATGACAATCAGCTCCGTGAAACAGAGCCACCTACTCATAATCTGAATTACGACGATGACTTTCATTTTTAGCGCCAGTGCTAAATCGTGTAAATTGTTCACAGAAATATCCATACAAAACCTCCCTCCACCGCTGCCCGGCATTAGCAAAAGTGGGTTAAAATGTGTTACCCACCAATGAGCTAGGCGAGGAATGAAATTACATGGAATAAACTCAAAATAACCTGTCAACCATGTGGACTTCAGAGCACACACTCCGGAAAGATTGCTTGGGTGAATTTCGTGTGTATTTTCCTGGATGAATATTAGAAATTGATTTCGACTTGTCTTTGATGTTAACCACTGTTTTTGAACGTATTGTGCTTTGTGAATGTTTCACAAGAATGTGGAGTTGTAAACAAAACATTCGCACCAGACGGGACTCTAACCAGCATCTCGTGCTTACCGGGCAAGTGCACTACTACCATTTTACTTCCTGTAATGAAATGGAGCCATTGTAAATGGTAGCGCACTTGCCCGGTAAAAGGTGCGGGTTCGAGCTCCTCGGGGCGGAAGCTTTGTTCATGACTCAGCATTCATGTGGAACATTAAAAAGTTCTGAAAGGTAAATCCACGTAGGAACTTAGATTGGTGCTGAAACGAATAATGAGAAGTTTCGGTGTCCTAATAATTCTCATTTCAGCCTAAAGAAACCAAACAAGATTCGCCTGCTGCTGCTGAGAAGGACCAACTGTGACTGCAAAACTCATTTCAACGTGCTGTGTAGTACTGGAGATGGCATGGTTGTGACATATGTAATTATCTGTAGTCTTAAAGGCACATTACGCGATCGAAAAGATCGTGCTTGTTGCTTTCAAAAGTGAGCGTACAATGCGTTTCACAATTGAGGATGCCGAGTTCAACGAAAATGAGAAAAAGAAGCGGAGAAAACCATTGATGAAGCATTTACACAAGGACTTCCTCTGTGAAATAAGGAAGGTGCGGGACGCGCGAGTTGTACGACCTTGCATGCCAAGAGTCAGAAGACATTCAACGTTCTGAACATGCTTTTATTTCCTTCTTTATTTCAATGAACCACGTAAGTACCTTCAATTTCGAATCATTGCATACACCTGTTTGGTCGTGGAGTGTGCCTTCAAGAAAAGAATCCTAGGGGTACCTCTCTGTTGTTATGGAGCAATATGAGTTAACTGATATTTTTATTCCTTTCCCTCTTCATATCATTTTAGAGGCATTATTTATTCCTTCACCTCCTTTTACTTCTTTTCACTCAGCTTTTTGTTCAAGTGTAATTAATAAACTTTCCAGAGTTTCCCTCATATTTCCAAATCCTATTCTGATGCCTAATAAAATGTGGCTGGTCAATGAAACCTGGCTAAAAAAAGACGATATTACTGCATCTCCAGTCATCCGTCATCCTTCCTTCCATAATTTCTGTGTTCAAAAGGGAAACTAGCTTACATCGTGCTCACAAGCCCTTTTGTGCCCCTGTTGGTATTTGACCGACCTTTCCAAGCGTTACCCAACCCATTGCTCAGCGGACCTCATCCTAGAGTATGATGAGACCGGCAGTAGCCTCTACTGTAGCTTCTTCCCACCTTCTCTTGCCTTCGGTCTTTCCGTCAGGATGACACCCATGCGGCTTTTACGTTCTTCATCACCCAAAAAAACGACAAAAGTTAAGGGAGTGCCTTAAGCAAATGGAGGTATTCCCTAGGTTAAAGCCACGAGTCAGGCTTAGTGGACCAAACCAACCCCATTAGTCGTCCCTGTGCATGGCTACGCACCCACACAGACGTTGCCGTGCTCAGAATCCCGAGCGGCGCCGTAATAAGGCTCCAGGGCATATATTTAGCGCCCACGCCGCCTATCCGCGCTCCGACCGCCCACCCCCGGAAGTAGTGCGTGGCTGGCATAACGTGTGAAATCAGCTGGGTCGAGTGCCGAATCAACCGATAGAAAGGCTGGCATGTTAACAAAACACGTTTGGACGTGACTTTCTTCCAAGCCAGCTTCCTTCACCACTAGTGGGGTAGGGGACTCTGTTTACGGCTTTTTCGACGGTTTCTTTTCGTTTTTTCCCTACTGCCATTCCATTACGCATCTCTACACTCAGTTTCAGGCGCCATAAGGCCCAATCACGAGCCTGACCCGTCACTTTAAAGGAGTTACGAAATGTGTTTACTACAATGCAGTTTTCGTAAACAGGTTATCATCACAATACGCCTTGATTTGATTCTGCAATTATGAGTGTGGATCGGATACATGGCCTACACTGAGACAAAATCCTGCCCTTTTTCTTATCGCTAAGGTTGGAAAAATGGATTTGAGACCTTCGCAACGAATGAGATCGTAGTGGTGAAGAAGGAAGGAAGCACTGTTTGAGTTGCGGAAAATCGGCTCCAACTAATCTGCCCATGGATAAACCACGTCGCAACTGCTATGAAGAAGAGGTAGATGTCATACTGCTGCGAACATGTCCTCGAAACGGTTACCACCGTTCTCCACTCCTAACACAACAACTGTTCGGGCAGTAGTTGCTCATGATTGCCTTGTCACCCGTAGCGTTGCGCTGCGAACGAACGTGACATTCGTACTAAAATTGTTGAATTACCTTTGAAACGTTTCCAGCCAAATCTGAGAATTTGACCTAACTTTGGAAAAGCGAGGCAGTCACTGGTATGTACTATATTGTCTCCACCAGTGAGACTTTCTTTAACCCATGAACGGAGACGGTGACGGGTGTTTGCGCTCGAAGAACTCATGTTAATGGTGCAGTGATGCCAGCGAATGAGCAAGGCACAGTATTGCTTTTTCTTCCCAGAGGCACAGCTAAAGATTTAATTTCATTCCCAGACCAGCACTCGCTGGTCGCCGATGGTTGGATGGGTGCCCACTTTTTGGAAGTTGTGTCAATTTTCGGACTTGACTGGAAAATTCCTATAGAGTTGCTTTAGATTCCTCAACACGAATTTCTTACTAGTTTAGCGCGAAAACGCTTGGCGCGTGCGCTACGGGCACTATCAGCAGCCATGGGCAAATACTGCCTAGACTCCATCAAAAACTCATCACACAGGCAGGTACGGGCAAGCACTGAGGAACAGCAGGAATGAGAGCGAGTTTAGAAGTTATACACAAAAGCAGAAGAGCAAATCCGCAGAGGAACAAATCTCGTGAGGCGTTGCTTAAGAGTCTGCACCTTTGCAGTTGCGCTCTTCGCTCATCTTGAATAGCCATCATGACCGAAAAGGCTTCCTCGTATAGGCCCCTAAGCCAGTCGATTCAGTGATGTATATTTTCACTCCGGTTTAGCACCAACTAAACAACCTTAAAAGGGTTAGAGGAAGCAGTTCGAGCAGAACTAGCAATTTAGCGTGACAACTTTTTTCGGTCAGAATCCGGTAAAAATCTGAAAGTAAAAGTTACTGATGGTTTTCATAATGAATATGATATCTATTGTTGGCGCTGGCGCTGTTAGAGCGAATTTGGAAGCTCCAACCTAAATGCAAAATTTTTGTCACCACAAGGGATTAAACCTCGGACCATTTTCCCCTCATTTTTCGGTTGCTCGCGGGACCACTCAGCAAGAACGGACCACGGTTTTGTAGCCCACGCATGAGCTCCTATAGCATGGAGAACACCGTTTTGAAAAAGCTTTCCACACCCTGAACGACCTCCCTTGTAAGTGCAGGGGATGCTCCAAGGAACCCGCGCGTGGTAGCGCACTAAATTCTGCTTCTTCACCCTCGTGACTCCGGAACTAGCATTTTGCGCTGTAAAACTGGACGTACGAATAGGGTTTCATTGGAAAGTTTGCAAATAGTGTCAGTTGTACCGACAGGACCATCTCCTCGATGCTATTTTCACTGCGATCTTGGCGCAGCAAAAGTTTATGGCCTCAACCCAGGTTTTTCTTCTTAACTTGCAGAAGTTTTGCTACCATTGAATTGTTTTGAAAATCTCGATGAGTTTACGCGCTGCTCGATTTGATGGGATTGTTTTCACACGTTTCGCCCTCCATACCAAAAGTTTATCGTGTTTTAAACACCGATAACCTGTACGTACATGTGAAAGTGTTCCCTGGTGAAGTTCCTGTTGTTGTGTTCGAGCTAGATGGAGAGGATTGGGAGAATGTTGAATAGAACATCCCCTTGTCTTATTCAGCCCTTCAGTTTGCTACTTCTCCCCTCGATCGGCAAGAATACTCGCTCATATCTGAGAACCCTTCCTGAGTGCGCTCTCACACAGCTCGTTTCTCATTCATATTGCAACACTCAACGCTATCACTAGAGCGTGCAACTTCACATATCGATGGAGATTAATCGGAACTACACGAGCACTTTGCTGAACCATGTCTTGATATCAGAGACAGAAATATTTTTTATCTCAAAGACCGATTTCGGTCAATTATAAACAAAACACTGTCACTGGGCCCGCGAAGATGGCCTCAATCAAACAAAGTGGTGCACTTTGATCCGAACAACGGACCCTGCTCCGGCGGGACAACATTAAGAAGAAGAAGACAAACAAAGCACGTCTGTAGAACTGAAAACTCGCCCCAGGATCGAAAGCACTTCGTACTCGCATTTCTCGTCCCATCTGCCGTTGCAGCAGTTCTTGCACGTGTTACTGCTGGCTCAAGGAAACTGGAGAACCCGCAGTACCTTGAAGTTCCATAGAAGGACCCAACGTGTTCCAAATTTCAGTGTTACTCACAGAAAGGAAAGGCGGGACTATACCGCGGTGTTGGACAACAGTGATATTTCTCGCGCTGAAGATCTATTTAGAAGCAATTTTTTTCAAATCTGTGCAATTTTAATGTTTGTTTTTTCCTTAGTTGGCATCCGGAACCATTTTTGCCCCAAAGACTTGCCAGGCGTTCGCTGCTATGTGTCCGCAAAGTAAGGTGCCCATGTGTTCAAGGGGTAAGCATAGAAAAACAGTTGGGGGAAACAGTAACCTTCTCCTCAATGAATGAGAAATTCGTCGGTGCAGACATTACATTACAATGGACGACGGCCGCGAGAGATCAGCAGTTGACAACGCCACTTTCTCGCGGCCGTCGTCAGTTCTGATGTATGGTGTGCACACGAACTTTCTGGTTTTTTGAAGGCCGGGGCTACGAGAACGACTTTCGACATTTAATGAAAAAAGAAACAAGTGTGGATGTTCAGTACCAATGTGACAAATCAACAATTTCACATTGATGTGAGAGGAGTTTCCAAACGTTTTGCTACCTTTGTTTTTATTAGCTCATTCGTTGTCCCTTTAGGAATTATAAAACCCCCAAAAAATTGAACTGAGTCCTGGGCTACCCCCTCTCTCGCCATTCTTGAACTTGATTCGCTTCCCTGATCATACGAATGACGATGGCAGTCCTACACAATCAGCACGTCAAGCATTCACCGCTACAGTGTACAGAAATATTTATTACGATAAAGTCTAGACGGAATATGGCAATTTTTTGGCGGAGTTGTAATCTAAGCGCATTCACATACGACTGTCCCCTTAAATGGCTTCGAATTCAGACCCAGTTGTATTTTCGTGAACCCATTGCAGAATGCGGCTTTATTCAGCATCCTGCCGTCAAAGCCCTCATAAATTATGTCGGTCAGCTGAAGTTCGGATGCTTTGGACGTCTAGAGCGTCCCTATCAACAACAAACACATCGTATTGTCTCCGATTTAGCTCGGTTCGCAGCACAGCCTATATTTTTCGGTAACCCGGACAAAGAATGTGCTGCCAGACTCGTACACATTTTTACAAATGTAACAAAAGAAGCGGTGCATTTGGAAGTTTAAGCTTTCAGTCTACAACCTTTTGTAGAGTTCGGTGGTTGGCGTGTTGGTCTTAATTTCCTCAGAGTCCTAGAACAACGAGGGACTAGGTCCCAAGAGCTAGTCCCTCCTAGAGAGGGAAAAAGGGGTTTCCAAGCGACAATAATGAGAAATAGGGGTCCCCAAGCACAGGAGGTGCGACACTATCGCGACTCAAAAGTGCGAGACATGGCGCTAAGGCCGCCTCATGTGGGGGCAGCTTATCAATCGCAGCATACGCCGTGTTGGCGACCTCTGGCGTACATCGTGGTCAAGTGGGTCCTGTACACTGTCCGAAATTGCCTTCCCCCTCGACAGATTTTGGCTGAAAGCTTCAACCGAAGAAAAACAGATTTTACCATCGTGAAACGTCTCACTCCAGTTCGAAGTGGTGCATTGTTAATTATGAGGAGCAGTATCAAGAACGAAGTGATTCTTATTTTGCTTGTGGACAGAAAGATAACCGACTCGAGGTTGAGCAATTTAGAACTTTAGATGATTCGAAAAATGCGATTCTCGGTTGATGAAGAGAATCATAACATTGTAGTTTTGGAATCTCGTATTGGTAATTCGGCCAAAGATTGTTCATTGTAAAAAAAATTGAGTAGGAAAACCAGCCCTTCTGAAAGATTTATTCGATGTCACATTAATCCTTTTTTCATAGAAGGGCACATCCATCGCTAGCGTTTGAGAATTGTGGCTATATAGAGAAGAAAGCTCAGCGGGCATTCATAATTCAAAAATCTAATATGAAAGTACAAGATACGAGAGTGTACTCCTTGCTATGTATATGCTACCGTCTCATTTTCGACTATAATTTGTGACATAAAAACTGTTCCAGGTAGGTGTAGTGTTCGGAAAGTGGGCTGGGCCTTGCTATGGAAGGACGCTCTGAAGTCGCTAGTCTCAATTCTGATTGCGCTTGCTTCAACAACATGGTCCTGCTTGCTTCTTATCCCCAAATTACGACTATAGAATAAGCCTAGTTCTTTGTGCCAAGTACTGCCTTTCAGGGCTACTAATCATTTGTAAAGATTTGATTGGCTTACAAGATGATGACCGGAATCTGGTCTCCATGCCATGCTTGCGGTAGCTCTTCTTGTCATTACACCACTCCTATTCGAATGAATAGTGGAACTAGAACAGAAAGTTTTGTCACCATTGTAACAACATCGTTGTCAATAAGTCTGGAGTCCAAATTAAAACTTCAAAGTATTTGATGAAATCGCTGTAGAGGTGTCTGAATAGCTGCCCTACTACCAAGGATGTACGCACATTCGAACATAGCCGATTTCACAAAGATTCGCTATCTGAATGTAAAAGCAGAATGAAGCCATGCACTCACTCACTCATGCAATGACCGCGCTTGACCGAAAAGCACACAACATCTGCGAAGTCTCCTGCAATGAATATACAGGGTTCTTCCTTGTCGATCAGCTGCGGAAATGATTCATGAGTCAACCGTGGCAATAACACAGGCACGTCTAATTTCCTCCTCGAGGCCAGAAACCTCCAGCTCATCTAACGGTCAGGCTCCGTTTTCAGAGGATATTACTCTCGATTTGTCGGATTGTTTTGAGTATTCTGTCTTGGAATAGCTCCAAAGATGGATTCAGCAATGCGTTTCAGGATCCAGGGCGAGGTGTGAAGGTTACAGAAACTGTTTGAGAGCGTCTTATGCTAAGGCATTCATACAATACTCCACACCGTTACCGTGATCGAACACCTCGGCATTAAATGGTTGATGAGCATCTAACTGACCTAGTGTTGATGTCCCAGTGTGATGGAATTCGACGTCAGTTATTACTCGCTCCGGTTCAGCTGTATTCTTTTGATTACCCTAAGAATGTTGGGGCGCGAGTAAAACTAGTCGACCTTAACTTGAAGGAGGACTCCACGGAAAGACGAAGGTCGAGTTAGGGAAAAATTGCCTAGTGGGGAGCCCGGCGAATATCCTGAGGGTGCGGACAGGCACGCAACCGGCAGCGGCAGATTTGAGCGGAGAGAGCGTTATGTTGAAGAGGGCACAGCGACGGGAGTCTCATCAAGCCGAGATCAAGGCAAAAGAAAGGGGTCCCATTTCTCGGGTTCTGAGCCGTTTTTCATGATTCCGCTTCCTTTCTGGAACTACTCACCATCCCTACAGCAATTTGGAATGGGTTGAGTTTTCATTGTAAATTCAGCCTTTAAAGCGAACCTACTGGCTTCCTGAGTAGTCGTGCCATTGACTGCAGCACCGGGGTCGTTCCCGTCAGAGGCGGGTAGCTTTTCAATACGCAGTACTATTGTAAGAGCATTCGCGGCCAGGCCCGGATTAACAATCATAAACAAGTGTGAAGGTGACGCGGTGAAGTCAGAGAATTTGACGTTATTCGACATCCCTCTGCGTCATGCTGTGAATTCATCCATTCATCTATTATTCCTTCTGTCCCTTAGTTCTCATCCAGATCTCAAGCCCCTAGTTGGCGAGGCACTCCACCCTCTTCTCTGCAATAATCTCACCGACTTCGAGCCACCATATCATATGTTTCATCACCTGTTATTTCCACCATTTCCATTGTAGCCTTTGTTCAGTGACATCAATTCCCACTCTGTTTGCTGTTCCTTGTCCTTCCATGTCGCTCATCATTTGCAGGGCGCATGTTAGCACAAGAGATGTTTTCACAGCGTGAAGTATGGTGTGCCTGTAGCTCCAATTCATGCAGAGAGAAGACAACAGAGACATGGAGAAGAGAATGACAGGAGAAACAAACAAAACTCAGATGAAGGTGATCAGAGATCAAGCCCATTCAATAAATATTGTTGCGTGTTTCTATAGCTGGAACGCCATCCTTATGCTTATGTTCAACTAACACTTTCATCAAAATATTGCTCTTTTTTAGTGCGTTTCTTTTTCGTTTTGGCAGCTTCAGAATTTTATATGAAATCGGATTCATGGCTCATCCTGAATAACCTTTACTGCAGGTGACGTTCCCCTACTCATCAAGTCCTGTACGGTATTTATCCTTCAGGCGATCACACACAGAGCAATTAGCACATCTGTGTACGACGTGCATAGATGCTGTGCTATGCTGTTCAGCAGTAGTATACTGCCATGTCACGAATTGACTGAAGTTAATTGGACTATGCCCCGGGCCAAACAAACTTTGAGTCTCTCCCTGGCTAGTAAACTAATGCGGGAGCTGCTTCTGGGACAAAAACACTCGCTCGAATTCACTTTGTTTTTGTTGACATGGCTAATTATCACCCAAGGGCATTGTGGGACGCTATCGCAGACAAGCGCTTCGCGCCCATAAATCGCTCACAAGTTTTAATTCGTGTCTTTCTTCAATGTGGAAACCGCTGTACCACCAATCTGCCTCAGATTCTGTGAGGGTGTCTATTAAAGGCAAAAGTCGCGGTTGAGTTTGGGCTGTTACGGCGCTTGAGAGTGAGTTTATGGATGTGAAAGGGAGCGACCATGAAGAAAAAACGAAAAGAAG